>CM067351.1:1988509-2023509 GCA_034190875.2 Urechis unicinctus | reverse complement strand
TAGGAAATGCAATTAAGAATTTAACAAAAGATTACTCGATTTTGGTTATGCTGATAATTTGGGAAAGTTTGTCACTCCGATCTGCGAAATTAGATAGGTAGATTTTAATCCTATCACTCCAAGCTGTAAACAAGTATAGATTGTCTGCAAATTGTGTAGGTGCCAAAGAAAAATATATCGGTGCCGCAGTTTTCATATGTTTACATTGTGAAACAAGGAACTAGCATGTGGTTATAAACGAACTTGCTTAGGAAAACTATCATTTATATTGCAAAAGATTTGTTCGTCTTTTCAGAGCTGCAGTGTTCGAAATAGGTGACTTAAAACTTATAAATACTACTTAATTGCCGATTATCTAACCTAGGCCTGAACAGCAATCGGACTACATGAAGTATCATAAATATTCATAGATCCGACCCCACAGTCTGTCAGAGCTGAAGTCCAGCGCTTGTGAAATGCTTTCATTTATTATAGCATCGCCTTCTTTGGTATTTCTCATCTATGTTTTTTTTTTGCACACAGGCCTAATTTAACTCAGTGAGCTTAGCGCTGGTACAAATGAATTGCATATTAAGCATTTGTATCATGGCCACACAGCGCGACATGCACATTTGATTAAACAGGTCTACGAGTATTTCATATTCGGATTCGGCATGAGTGTTAAATGTGCGTGGCGAGATCGTATTTTACACCCTTTACATATTGTGCATGTCTCGTCGTAGGCGGCGACTTTTTTGGGATTGCTTAGAACTTCCTAACCTCCTCTCTGTGTACACCTCGTTCCTTCAGGATGTCAAGGGCACTCACTATTAAGCACATACTATGAGGTGTACCCTAATGGCTCATGTTCGCAGCAGACTATTGTGTAGCTAGTGTTTGCAAGATATCAGCACGGACTTCGTTGCGCTCGCACTGTGTTAGCAATTTATTTTGTACTCATTACCAATGATTACATCGGCGTGAGCCTTGTGTGCTCCACCCTTAAGCTTTTTCCATCATCAGCCAGCAGGTGATAAACAACAGAATTCCCCAACATCCCACCACCCCTCCCACCCCATCACCCTGTAACACCCAAGCCATCAATAATGTCTAGTGCGCTAACCCCACGGACCATGTAATATCCCCAAGCCAAAATCAGTCACTGGACCGGACTCATGAGGTATCTCAGCTACAGACCCGGCCTCTTTAGTTAGCTAAATTAAAGACTTGGCCTCATGAGGCAGCTCAGTTAAAAGCTCGGCTTCATGAGGCTGCTCAGTTACAGGCGCGGCTTATGAGGCAGCTCAGTTACAGACTCGGCTTCATGAGGCAGCTCTGGATATAGCGGTGCCGTCACTATATCAGTTGTGTGTTATTTCATTCCGAGTCTCTAATATACGAGCCAAATTCAATTAGGAGTGACACTACTGAACAGGTCGCATATCTGCTTGAATTGGCTGTATATCATTGTCCCATCTGTAAATATTGGTCAAAAATATTGCATCAGGCTGCTGACCAGCACGCTAACTACTCCCACCTGATTGATTAGTCCCGTTTATAGCAGGGACGACTTGCATAGCATCAGCATCAGCGCCCACACCAGAAGACAACCCTATACGAATGATCAAACCACTTGATACATGTTATAAACACAGCTTCCGTTTTCTGAGGTTTGACCCTCTGCTCTATCACCGCAGTACCATCCGTATCGTCTTCATAAGGTGCCCCTTTCTTCTGCCTTAATAGTTACGACGGTCCCCTGCTCCACGTGTCTTTATCAACATACGTTTCATCGGCAGCATTCGTTTGTGATGTTGGTTATCGCAGCCCATGGACCTTATTACCTGGCGTGTCAAGGTCACGTCTTATAGTACCAATTACAAGGACACTTATTGAGAGGGTGACCATATTATGAGTGTAGCATCACTTTTTAAAATGTCACTTGATTGCATAATTAGAGATATTTAATCAGAGTTCGGATTGATATAGACTTCGCGCTACCTTGATAGCAGTACCTAAACGCGCCAATCATATCAAGCGACTTCAAATGTGATAGAATCATATTATAGTGTCGAGATTGTTTGAGCGAAATATGGGCGTTATTTGCATTTCAAAATGATGTACATTAAGTTGGTAATGGCGGATATTTTAATTCTCACCTAAGTAGAAGTAACTCTTGGCACACTGCACTGCGTAAGATTGTATTAATGGGGGGGGGAATAAAGAGATTCCTTTATTGATTATTTGTTCTAGTATATCCAGAGTAAATGCGTATAATCCGTCGACAATGTAATTGTTTGCATGCTTTAAAAACATGATTATATGCACCAAGCATATGTCTTTGTGTAATACCGAATCTCACTGCTGACACATAGGACATAGCCAGTCAGACAATAGTCCAGTAATTATAGTACTAGGTATTGTTACGATCCAATTTTTGAGCTGCTAGTTAGGAAAGTAATAAAATAATACGAGATTTATGGATATGATTAAGCGCGATGTTATTGCTTAAGGGAGAGACTTTTATCTGTACCATGGCTTACTCATCTAGCTTATTTACGAGTAATGTTCTTCCTTTGTTATTTGACATTGATGGCCGAGTGATGTATGCGTGGCAGTCCAATTTCCCTTTCTTGGTTAATTGGGAACTGTTTTATGTGCTTTATATGCCAAGTTAATGCTTTTGTCCTCGGAATCCCCTATCTTGATTAAATCGGCTACGCATTTGTCCTCGGAAATCCTCATGTGCTGCGTGATTGCTTTATTTTAGCGTCCCTCGTAAAACATTTTTAGTGCTTTGTCCTCGAATCTCTCGTAGAATGCATGCGTGGAAGAGGGAGATAAATGTCGTGTGGTGAATTATTTATTATCTTTATTGGAAGTAATTAAGTAGATTCTAGCGTATAAAAGACCCACCAAATAGCGCCTCAACACTCCAGTCCCGCAGCAGCTCCGCAGAAGTCCACAGACGTCCATCGAAGCCACAGAGGGAAGACAACCAGACTCCAAAAGAGGCTGACGCTCGTCAACTACCCGATAGGCTTTGAAAGAGACTCACTGTGCTTGTGGAGTGATTGTGCTTGTGGAAGTGAAATAAGAAATAAACCAACTTTAGTTTGAAAACGGAGTCCTTCATTTACCTGTGCACCTTAAAACGTGTTGGTAAAGGGAAGTAAAAAAGAACGCGCAATAAGAGAAGAAACAATAATATCTTAGCCTTACCCCAAGGCGCGATATTAATTGGTGACCCCGACGTGATCGAGATTGAGAAGAAAGAAGAAAGAAAAAAAAAGGAGAGAGAAAAGAGGAGACAATGCCGTGTCTACTCATAACGCCTGGCATAAGCAACTCTACTTCAAACGGAAGTATTATCTCTTCTTGTTAACAACCTCGCCATTCGACATCAGCCAACATGCGTGACGATTGTGTAGCTGCTCATGTTGTTGACAACGAGTACGGTATGATTATATGCATACGAGTGATGGCTTCGATTTGTCTGCCTCTGACTTTCCTGTCGTCTCGCCGCCTGCTTCAATACCTCTGATTTAATCCTGTTCGTCCGGCCTGCTGCTGTGCCCCGTGTCAACCTGGTGTGCCTTCCAATCTGCCGCTGTGCCCCGTGTCAACCTGGTGTGACTTCCGATCTGCTGCTGTTCCCCGTGCGCGGCCTGTTGTGACAGAGTTTCTTTTGTTCAAGACTTTGTGTGCAGTTACAAGTTGTCACAAGCCTGCAAGAAACCTATACCACTGCTTCTCCTGGAAACAAGATGGCCCGACGTCTACTCATCTGCTATCTGTGTTGGTGGGTTATGTATTGAAATTTTGATAGGATAGGGACAGTTTAATTTATGACAGGATATTTAATGTTTATATTATAATAGGTTGTTTAATCCTTTTTCCGTGACAATGTTTTGTTCATATAATGAAGAGATTGTCAATACCCCGTTTGGCTAAGACTCGTGCTAAAGAAAAGCTAGCTTCCTATTATAAAACTAGAGGTACAAATACTCCTCCTGATATGTCGAGTAAACAACCAAGCAAATCTCCCCCTGACATGCCCGGCCCATCCGATTCCAAAGAGCCATCCCCCTCCTCCCGTGAACCCTCCTCCTCATTCTTTAATTCTGAAAAGCATGATCCGGAACTGTCCTCTGAACCGTCAGATTGCATGCATAAAAAACCCCTCGATCCTGATATTAGCGAGAGTAATGAGTCTGAATGCGAGACTGAATCAGGAAACGAAGGCCTTACGCAAGATGAAAGAATGGAAGAGATGTTTGCCCACAAACGCGTGGCCCATTTTGCAAAGGACATTCCTTCGTGCGACGGTGGAGATTCCACCAAAGTATTAGCCTGGCTGCGCGCTGTGCATATTACCCCTTATCCAATCGCGGTGGCGCAATTAACTGCAAGAGGTCGGCTGCTCGAATTTGTAATTAAACGACAAAGGAAACAGTGGTGCGAAACATATTTCGCCATTGCAAAAGAGTTTGTCCATACATGCTTTCGGGACCGTCAGCGTGACGCGCTCGAAACAATTCGTCAACGTCCTGTAGAGTCTCTGTCGCAGTTTAATCATGAATTTAAAAACAGCTAGCGTATGAAGCATTTGAACAAATGCCCGCAGACCAGAAATCCCTTGTAAGAACTTACTTGTCAGCATTAGACAATCGTGAGTTAGCACTAAAAGTGGTACAGGAAGACGCCCCAGTAACTCTACGCAAAGCAATCCAAAATGTGGTTGCCCGTAGCCGCGCTGGCGACTTATTACGTCCTATCCGCACTAGCAACCGCATTAATTCAGTGGACGAGGGTCAGGCTAGTTTAGCTCAAGCTATAACGGAAATAGCCAACACACAGAAACAACTCTGCGCCAAAATAGCCATTCTAGGTCAGAATCAGCCCCAGTCTAAATCACAAATCTCCCGTCCTGTCAAAGCCCCACTAGAATGCTACCGCTGTGGTAAACCAGGCCACTTTGCTCGTAACTGCAGAACAGTTATGACCCCTGTATCAACACCATCCCTCCCGCACCCGGCGTCCGCCGGCCGCCAGCCATCCACTAATGCTAATATTGATCGGCAGCTCTGTAAGCGATGCCGCGTTGGTAATCATCCTACGCGTTTATGCAGAGTGCCCCCTCCTGGCACTCCCTGTCGGAAGTGTGGTGGATCTCATTGGACCTATGATTGTGCAAAAAACTAACAACGCAGACCTTTAGCCCCAGGGGACGCTCTGGTGGAACTGGTTCTGCTACTTCGATTCTAGATCGACGCCCGCGGGTCGTTTTAGAATGTGAAGGAGTACGTTTAATTGCACTTATAGATACAGGTTCAACGCATACACTTATAAGCAACAACACTCTTAACAATTTTGTATGTATAGCGCCGCTTACTACCACTGCCAGTCATCTAACCAGTATTACAGGACATACATTAAACATATATGGAGTGTGTACTATTGATATGATAGGGTATCCGGTTACCGTAATGGTAGTCGATATGCCAGATTGTGATCTGTTGTTAGGAATAGACTTCTTACATAAGGCAGAAGCCGTGTTAGACATACGACAAAATCGTATGCGTCTTAACAATGGTAATTCCTATCATATCTTAGCTCCGGATGAAACTATAGGCCAGTCAGCACAGTGTTGCCCCAGAAAGGTAATTGGAAGTGAAGGATTAGCGTCAATCCTCACTAATTATCAGGATATTTTTAGTGAGAAAGGCACTCCAGTTAGGCTTGCTAAAATTTCTCCCGTTGTAATTAACACCGGGAATATTGATCCAATTAAGCAAAGAGCATATCGCATTCCTGACACTAAGAAGCAAATAGTGGAGGATTGTGTTAGTGAGATGTTGAGAGATGATATTATTCAGCCGAGTGATAGCCCGTGGGCCAGTCCTATTACACTTGTCCCTAAGAAAGACGGTACAACACGTTTCTGTGTTGACTACCGAAAACTGAATTCAATTACTAGAAAAGATGCGTATCCCTTGCCCAGAATACAAGAAGTATTCGACTCGTTAAAGGGTAATGCGGTGTTTAGCACCATTGACCTCAAAAGTGGTTATTGGCAAGTTCCCGTGTCCGCCGAATCAATGCCTAAAACCGCATTTACTTGTCATTTAGGACTATTTGAGTTCAAAAGAATGCCGTTTGGTTTGACAAATGCCCCAGCTGTTTTTCAAAGAAGTATGATGAAAGCATTACATGGGTTAATTGGCAAGATTTGTATGGTGTACATTGACGATATAGTCATTTACTCAAAGTCTATTGAAGAACACAAGGTTCATCTCAGCATGGTATTCGATCGTTTACGCGAGATGGGATTACAGTTAAAGCCCTCGAAATGCACTTTTGGCAAAACGGAAATCGATTTATTAGGTTATAGAGTCGATGCCCGCGGAATACGCCCCCTTCCCGACCGTGTTGAAGCAATTACGCAATTGCTAACTCCTACCACTGTTAGGCAGGTCAGATCGTTTTTAGGATTAGCAGGTTATTATCGGCAAGCAATTCCCAGGTTTGCCCATATAGCCCAGCCCTTGACTGACCTAACTAAAAAGGGTCAACCCTTTGTTTGGGGTGAAGAGCAAGAAATTGCTTTCAATGAGTTAAAAAGACAATTAACCACAACCGTTGTATTGGCACATCCTGATCCCAATCGTGAATACACATTATATACTGACGCCAGTAATTATGCTGTTGGTGCCGTGCTTGCTCAGAAAGATGACTATGGTCAGGAGAAAGTTGTTTCCTATTTGTCTTGTAAGTTGACTACTGCCCAGCAGAAATGGTCTACAATCGAGAAAGAAGCGTTTGCAGTGATTCATGCGTTAAAGAAATTTGATGCGTACTTACATGGCACTTCTATAACGATTAAAACCGACCATAAGCCATTGCGATCGCTTTTCCAAGCCGAAATCAAAAACACGAAATTGCAAAGATGGGCGATACAGATTTCGGAGTATAGTCCAAAAATCGATTATCAGCCAGGAAAGCTAAACCAAGCTGCAGATATGTTATCCCGAGTAGCATCGTTAAAACCTCTGACCATACCTCGCTTGATTCCAATAAAAGTCTGCCCCGACGCATGGAAAGCAGATGGGATTACACAAGAGGAATTAATGGAAGGTCAGCGAGGTGACTTTTATGACGAGTACCTGGAAGCCGAACAGAATAACAACGAATCGCCGTATGTATGTGTGAACGGGATTTTATACACTATGACTTCTCCAGCGAAGACCGCAGAGGCCTATCTCCGTGTATTATTACCCAGGCGGTATAGAGAGCGCGTAATAAAACGCTGTCATGAAGAAACAGCCCACGCTGGTTTTGTTAAAACTTTGGCGCGCATTCAGGAAACTTACATCTGGCCTGGAATGCGGAAGCATGTCAGAGAATTGATAATGACGTGTATTCACTGTCGGACGATTACACCCCCTTACCCAGCATCAATAACTGGAGATATGCCCGTACCACCTCGCGCATTTCATACTTGGGGCATCGATATAGTTGGTCCATTTCCCCGTAGCAAGCATGGAAAAAGATACCTGTTAACTTGTATCGATCATTTGACAGGTTGGGCGGAAGCAATTCCATTAGCAAGTAAATCCTCTGAGTTAGTGAGAGAGGCTTTAGCAATGCATGTTATCAGTCGATATGGTATCCCTGAGGTTATTGTATCCGACAATGGTGGAGAATTTACTTCGAAACCTATTGAAGATTGGATGAGAGAATGTGGGATTGGACATCATAAGACATCGCCTTATCATCCCCAGAGTAATGGTAAGACGGAACGATTCAATGGCATTATCCAAAAACTGTTGTTGAAATTAACTGGAGGTGATTCACGAAAGTGGACTAAGTATTTAGCGGAAGCTCTGTATGCACACAGAATTACAATAGGTCCCTATGGAATCAGTCCATATCAAGCTATATATGGAACTCGGCCCAGATTGCCTAAAACCCCTGGTAATCGAGAAGAAGGTGAGAGACTTAAAGCAATTAGAGAAGCTGAAGAGGAACTGAATAGAGTAAGGAGTAAGAAACAAATTACTTCTAGTTCCGATAAACTCCTGCCCCCTGGTACATTTGTATCCATACGCGTGCTAAATCCTCAAAAAGGACAAGCAAAATGGAAACCTGGGTATCAGGTGTTAACAAATTATAAGGGAGGATTGAGACTTCTTGATCTCGAAACGAAACAAGAAATCCGTTTGAATCAAAAAGAAATGTGCGTGAAATCCCGACGCAAAAACCTTATGATGAAATAGATCCACCCCAACCACGGGTGCGTTCTAAACATGATTCATTACCAGATACGGTAATGCCAATTCCCTTGCCGGAAAGAGAGTTTATCTCCCATGTGCCACAATCCGCGAAGCTTAATCCGAATGCTAGTGAATTTTATCCTCGAATACGCCGAGGATCCTATGAGTGGCGTGCATGGTTGCGTACAGTTACCAGTTTAACTACTTAGCGCAGATTGTCAAAATCTACATCCAACAGACTGTGTCATTATGTATGTAGTTGTATATGTGACTTTAGTCGATCGCAAACCATTATTATACTATTCAACAGATTTAACTAACACAGTTCGCACTAATATGTCCACATTATTGAACTCAGCTTTACGCTGTTGCATCGCTTATGCGTTCGCGTTCAGCCGGCGCAGAATTTTTATTATTGGAGTGATACGAGTGATATTCATACATCATTTGATTCAAGAACCCGTTATGATATATACATAAAACGCTATGATATTAATATACTACAACCATTAATTGTAAATTGGGTTATGAATTGCTATAACTCGGCTCGGGTTGCTCTACGTTCTGGGATGGGTGCGCAACCATCTTGGGACAGGAGATAGCCAGAGTTGAGGGAGGCTTGGTTATATTGTCAAAAGGAAAATATTTAAGAAATTTCTGGGTACGCTGATATCGATGTAAATGTTAAATATTATTCTCACGAGTTATGCGAGTTATTGAATTTTAAAATAAATTGCTCTGCGTATTTCGCGTCCCATAATTTTAAGAAAACGATTCTTTATAGATACGACCTTTTGTTGTGAATTATGCCACTGCGAAACTAAACTTAAATAAACATGCGTGCCTATCCGTGTTAGATACGATCGAACCCAACGAATATGTCTCCATGGTTTAGCAACAGAAGGAATGTCCTATCATTCAATACAATCGCATGCTGCCCCCCAGAAAGAAATTTTGAGAATTATGTTAACATATGGCTCAAGTTCTGAAAGAATTAACAATTCCCTCCTATAAAGATAATGAACCCCCGAATTCCTTTGACGGTCATGTTCATGATATCGTCCAGTCACAAATTGGAATCCATCATGTCCCCTGGTGGATTTGGTTCTTAGTGGCCATCATCTTATTTATATTCATGTCTATCCTTACTCGCAAAATGCTAAAAGCATTTGAATTTTGTCCCAGGTCCAAAAGTCCTGAGGTCTCAATATCATTCTGAAGTAAGTTCAGAACATGTCAGTGACATTAATGAATAATTGATTGGTCATTTGTAATATTGGATAATTGGTTTTATTGTAACTGTATAACATTTATATTGGATACATGAATTATTAATGAATGCAAATTTCCTATATTGTATAGTATGTTTGAATTGTATTTTGAAATTTGTACTAGTTAGAAATACTTATGGAAGTATTTTCAAACTCCTTGCCATGGGAGGAATGTTACGATCCAATTTTTGAGCTGCTAGTTAGGAAAGTAATAAAATACGAGATTTATGGATATGATTAAGCGCGATGTTATTGCTTAAGGGAGAGACTTTTATCTGTACCATGGCTTACTCATCTAGCTTATTTACGAGTAATGTTCTTCCTTTGTTATTTGACATTGATGGCCGAGTGATGTATGCGTGGCAGTCCAATTTCCCTTTCTTGGTTAATTGGGAACTGTTTTATGTGCTTTATATGCCAAGTTAATGCTTTTGTCCTCGGAATCCCCTATCTTGATTAAATCGGCTACGCATTTGTCCTCGGAAATCCTCATGTGCTGCGTGATTGCTTTATTTTTAGCGTCCCTCGTAAAACATTTTTAGTGCTTTGTCCTCGAATCTCTCGTAGAATGCATGCGTGGAAGAGGGAGATAAATGTCGTGTGGTGAATTATTTATTATCTTTATTGGAAGTAATTAAGTAGATTCTAGCGTATAAAAGACCCACCAAATAGCGCCTCAACACTCCAGTCCCGCAGCAGCTCCGCAGAAGTACACAGACGTCCATCGAAGCCACAGAGGGAAGACAACCAGACTCCAAAAGAGGCTGACGCTCGTCAACTACCCGATAGGCTTTGAAAGAGACTCACTGTGCTTGTGGAGTGATTGTGCTTGTGGAAGTGAAATAAGAAATAAACCAACTTTAGTTTGAAAACGGAGTCCTTCATTTACCTGTGCACCTTAAAACGTGTTGGTAAAGGGAAGTAAAAAGAACGCGCAATAAGAGAAGAAAAAATAATATCTTAGCCTTACCCCAAGGCGCGATAGGTATACTCTCTGAATATATGCCGAGGCAGAGCAGCGAATTTCACACCTTGCCACCATGGAAATGTGCTAATACCTACATCGCTGATTCGTATACACTTAATGATTTACTTGACGGTTATCCGGTGCCGTATGAAGTCCTGCTGTGTACTGCAGTTATTTGAGATAAGCATACTGACGTCATAACACATTCTCATGAAGCTTGACCTCGTCCATGAGTATTAATAGCACAAAAGTTGCTCTCTGTTGTACGATGTAAGCCAAAGAGAAAATAAAAAACCCTATTCAATCCGATAAAAGGATTTCGAAACGGCTTCTCAGCAATCAGGAAAAATATCAGTAGATCGAATGGCGTATACATTAATAGCCAACTTCTGGCCGGAGATTCAAAATTTATGCAAATTTTAATCGTATTGTAATGCATAAGCAGTTGATATACTGACAGCTGTCGCGAAAATATATACTGCTCTGATACTCAAACACAAAATGGAAATTGCAGCTGAAGGATATTACTATCCATAGATCGCTTAAATTAATGGTTTAGGTAAGGTTTCAATTAACTATATTGTGTAAAGTATTCTAATGTTTTGAGCACCTTCACTTGGTACGATTTACCCTATCAAATTGGATAATATATTGATGCAATTTGGCAATCGTAGATAGTTAAAGTATCTGCAGCAAGGGCGTTTTAATATATATAAATAAATTTATGAATATAAATTTATATATATATATATATATATATATATATATATATATATATATATATTCATATATTTATTTATATACATATATATAAAAAATGAATATTAATATATAAATATATATATATGCATATATATATTTATCTTTATATATGTTCAGAAAGTTTGAAGTAGCCGATGTTGCTTGTAGCAATTTTGCAGAAATTCTCTTTTATCTTTGTATGTTCACCATATTGTTTTGATTGCATTGTGTATGTCATGTAGTCTGGTAATATATGATATCGGTTCAATATATAATATCGTGTTTACCTTATCTCGCTTTGTTTGTGATTTTTATATGTTTTGTTTAAATTTTGTGGATAGTAGAGGGAGCTTATTTACCAGTTTTACCAAGTGGTAAAGCATATTATCAATAGATAAAAGCATTTCAGCTAGAATGATCTAAAGCTGAATGTTCACCGCACCATTTCGCTTGGCTTTATGTCCACTTACTTAACCGCAGACTGCGGTTTATTCTAGATGAATGCATTTCGTCGCCAGCGTGTCTGCCTAATGGTGAACAATGCTGTTAAAGCTGAATGTTCACCGCACCATTTCGCTTGGCTTTATGTCCACTTACACCGCAGACTGCGGTTATGGTTCAAATGTCTCGTCGAAGTTAATGTTTTTCAAATGGGCTTGAAATGCAACGGGAAAGGTGGTTGCCTAGCGTACATTGGTTGTTCAGTGCCATGTTCCTGGCGCATTTTTAAATACCTAACAGGTGTGTACTAGACCGGATGTTAACGGGTTGTCTGTCTACTATATATATAGATATATATATATATAAATATATATATATAGATATATATAGATATATACACATATATATTATATATTTATAAATATATATATATATATATATCTATAGATATAAATATATATATCTATATAGTATAGAGATATATATATATATATATACATATATAGATATATATATATATATATATATATATATATATATCTATATATATATATATCTATATCTGTTCTATATCTATATATAATATCTCTATCTATATATATATATATATACAAATGTACTTATATCTATTGTAATTTCCAAGGCATCCATTGTATTTTCCATAGGGTCATAATTCGACTGGAAAGACACTTTCTCCTAAATTATGCTGACCGGCCATTAGTGTAACGGCCATCCTCTTGTTTCAAGGGCGGATAGTGCTTTCTAAGCGTTTCAGTATCTCAACTTGCAATCAATGCAATGTAGCAAATTGGAAGGCTCCATCATATAGATGTTCGGTTGATGCGTAAGGTGGAACAATGCTTGGGTTATTTGGATCATATACGAGCAGCCAGCTTGTCTGCCTTCTGGTGAACCCAGTACAAAGCCCTATAGCCTGCAACATACCGATGTAATGATGGTTGTTGGTATTTCTAGTGTTTACATTAGTTGTAAAGTTGTTTCCATCTATTAAATATACCAGCCGTTGACCGAGAAGCACATATAATGATACTAGTACGTACGGCTCTGTATCCCTCTTTCTCAGGGAGTAATGATTACGTTTATAGTATTGGCCTTGTCGCAAGCAGCTCTATCTGACCATCTAGATTCCTTATCGCTATTCTCAAAGCTTCGAAGCCCTAAAGCATTTGGTGTCACATCAACTGAACCCTGTAAAGTTATCATTGTTGCCACTGGTATTTCAAACACATATGGGCACCTTACTGCGTTATGCAACTCAGCTTTGACATGTCAATAGTGAAGCGGCGTTTAATCATTAAGGTGTCCGATTGATGCATCAGATGGGTTGAAGGCGGAACCATACATGGGTTCGCTTGATTTTATATGGACAGCCCGCATTCATACCGAAAAAATAGAATCATCTTGACATTGACAAATATATACTTAGTAAACATGGCTGTATAATTACAAGAACACATATAGCGGTTATTTAACCAACTGTCGTTTTAAGGAGTTCATAACACAAAGGAAAGTATTACAATATTCTTTGAAAAAGTTACAAGTACTTTTATAGTATGATTGATTGGCCTCTCGATTCACACTCGTTTATATTGCATTCCATGATTGCATAGTGATTGCCTACGCTAGTGTTTTTGAGTGCTCACAGTTTTTAAGTTATATATCGCGGAAGTTTCTATATTCATTTATTCATGAAAGTACGCCGGAGGTTTCACAATCGATTGTCCGAACATCGGCGACATTTGCCCGTTAGCAAACGATCACATCATCCACATCTTTCCTCCGATATTTCAGAGTTCGTTGGCTGACATGAGTAAACGAACTATTCTAATGAAGGGGTTAAGTTTTATCTTTAGAATGGGAATATAGCCTAAGCAAGTGATGGTGGTTTTACTGGCATCTAAACTAAGCAACGCATGGGCCTTTGGCAAACAAGCCATGGTCGTTTCACTTGCGTATGCCCACCTCTTGCACGTAAAAACAATTCCGATTGTGTCCATTGGCACACAATTAATGTTAATAAAACTTAATATGATTCAATCATTTACATGTCTACCATTGTGAGCTGTCCGAATGACAGGTCTCGCTCGTGATTGTAAAAATTGACTAATTGGGGAATTCTGCACAGAGCAATAGGGAAACACAATGATGAGCCGACAAGAGCAGATGCGCCGGCTGTGATATTTTGTAAGAATGAACTCAACCAGATTTTTTTAACGCAAAGTTCGATGGAAAACTTATCAGAGCCTGTTAATCTCATATCCAATACGCTATTACTCGCAAGCAAAATTAGGTAAATCCTACATCCAGTTAAATCATGGCATAAGTAACTTTTATTATTGCGTCGATTTAACTCCCATGATTCAGTTCCCCTTTGAGAGTATAATCGTGCTCCTTGATGATACATGTTTTAGACATGCCAATAATGATTTTCGCACTACACTATCCCCTTCAATCGTTCTTTAAGATGAATGCTGCAATGTGAGATCGACCGAACTTCAACTATACGAACATATGAAACCAAAAATATGCTTGCCCCAAAACATTAACCATTTTGTCTCGTTGCAAGCTGAACCCTGCATGATTACCCTTACGAGTGTCACATCCGCAAAGATTGTAGTCCATATTTCATAATCATTGTGCATATAAAAACAAACTGTCGTCAAAACAGACATTATCTGCAACGCAAAGCTTTCTCCAGTTTAAACAACGGTGTGCCATTTTAGGCCGAGCAGCAACAAATACCTCAAAAACCCCCCTAAAATGGGGTAGGTAGGTGCTGATATATGTGTTTCCCATCCATTATGTTGAAGAATGCATAATACTATCGAATCACAAGTGCATCAAACATGTTGACCGCAGTTAAGGCAAGCAGCGCAGTAACTTGCAAAACACAATGATCAACCGGCGGGAGCAGATGCGCTAGCGTCTGGCATCATCTTCAATCAAACCTCCTGAGGCTCCAAGTTTCTAACAGACGCACTACGTAGGATGAGAGCATGCTATTTCTCTAGTGATGCGATCGCGGGAGCTAGACAAAAATGCAGTTACTGCACTCAGCTAATTTCACATACAGTTTGGTAGTGTCCCTATAAATATAGGATTCAGCATAAGCGACCAAGACACATAAAGAAATAAATGAATGTACGTTGATATATATATTTTGAATAATATATATATATATATATATATATATATATATATATATATATATATATATATATATATATATATATATATATATATATATATATATATATATATATATCTATATATATATATATATATATATATATATATATATATATATATATATCTATATATATATATATCTATCTCTATATATATATATATATCTATATTATATATATATATATATATCTTGGTATGCAGACGAACGCGCCGGTATAGGAAATACAAACGCACAATCTATTTGCTGATTTGTCATCCAATGTTAATATTGCATTATTCAAGAACAGACTAGGCCAATGCGCAGATAACATTTTACGCTAACCGAGTAAAGGAGTAGCAGCTACAGCAATATTCCGAGAGAGAAATATCTAAGTAGCTGTGGCCTTGTGAATTATTTGATTTTGACGTAGTTGATGGAAACGTAATCAAAACAAAACGATCGTCCATCTTCATTATAACATATTTGGCATAAATAAAACTGATATTTGTTCAACAATTTATCCTCTGGACAGCGTGAGCTTTTTCAGGTTTCCTGATAAAGAAGATTTAAAGAAACAATGGATTTGTTAGCTGCTATGATCGCTAGACACACGGCCGGGCACGGGCAACATTTAACCGAGGGAGTTTTTAATCAGGCACCGAAACTTAGAGAAGAGCTTTGTCGGATAGTCTACCACGTTGAAATGCTGTCAGGTGAACTAGAAAGCATGTTGAGGTATGTAACCCCCATATATCAAGAGAGAGAAGCAGAGGGTGAGACCCGAGGACTTTCTCGTTGCCTTGATATATATCATATAGTCCCTTGATATGTTACGAGGATACAATATATATCGACCATGCAGAAAATTCATTGATCTATATAAATATGAAAATTTAGAAGACTTATAAAGCCGTTGCATTCCAGAAGGCGTTGTCGTTGTGGCCACGGAACAATAAGCATATATTATTGAATAAACCCTAGGTGTTTGTTTGTTTCGTGCATTGATATCACTGATATAGTTAGTTCTTTTATTGATATACAAATTTCGGAAGCACCTTGTGCTAGCTATGACAGCATATGATTGACAAATATATATGGCAGTTGATATTTAAGGGGCGTCTGTCAGATAGTTGAACCATAACAAACTCCTGGTACTGAAGACGATTCTGCGCATCTTTCTGACTCCATGGATGACCCTGACAGCGCTAGTGCGGCACATGTTAGGAAAAGATGGCTGTAACCAGGTTTTACTTTTTTAGCATCATATTTTATTCATTATTGTAGCAGCACAGACTGGTTATGAAACTCTTATGTTCTGCCTTAATGTCCCCAGTACCATGGGACAGGCTGTCTGTATGCTGTATATCTGCAACACCTCTAAAATAACAATGTTGATTTATCTATGCTTAAATGTTTAGTTGTCATACAGGTTTCAATAAGTTTAATGAAATTGTTATAAAGGACTGTAAGCGTTGGTACAGATGTATGTGTTATCAATCACCTTTGCACATCATTATCTGACAAGTGCATGTGTTGTATTATGTCGGAGAAATATACCATGGTCAAGTGTTCACGCAGATTGGCCTGAAAACAGGATGGAAGTTTTGCAGCTGGAATGTGGCTATTCTCTAGGGACTTAGGGAATCTACACAGCATACGTAATCTCTCCACCTCTGCAATTGTTTAACAGTTGCTACATAGACACATGAAACATGACGCCGTGATAGAGATATCAATGTTTGTCATAAGGCATATTGTATGGCAAATATATTTTATTTGTATACATTCATTGAAACACTGACCGTGATATTTATACCGTAACCTTCATTCTCTTAAGTCTAGTCATGCCTTCATTGATGTAATCATCTACGGGCTAGCTGATATTACTACACGAATGCAGCTGCTGTACTTGCTCTCCTATATGTTCTGGCTCAGAATCAATCTTCTTATTAGTCTGATCAGGCCTACTTTATCATTCAAGTGCATATCAATTTATTGACATCAACTAAACAGAAATTAGTTGTAGTTTGCTTACAATTTGTGTCCAAGAGCTTTTACACTAACATGGTACAACTTTGTAACCACTAATCCTTGCAGCCACTTGATCGGACAACCATGTTTTGATATATCATTTCCGTTGTCTGATGTGGAAGAATTATTGCTTCAAAGCTCTGTTGTATACTATTTGTGTCGGCAGGTGTTGAGATTTATTCAAACATTCAAATAAATTCGGTCAATAATAAACTTCTATGGCTTTGGTGTTCACCAGGTTCACATCAAACCCAATAGTCAATATTGGTGATATGTTTGAACTGAGCAATATAATGAAGTTACAACAGCTTTGGATTGTTTGCATTTAAAGCCCATTATAAGTGTAGGAAAATATTTTCAGTGAACGAGGACATATATACATGTTTGTAACTCTCGCGTTATATACCAACACATGAGTTGAGATTCATTCAAACATTCAAATAAATTGGTTAATAATAAACTTCTGTGGCTTAAATATTCACCAGGCTCCCATCAAACTCATGAACCAATATTGATGATATGTTGGAACTGATCATTTAAATGGATTAACAGATTTGAATTGTTTGCATTAAAATACATTATAAGTGTAGGTAAATATTTTCCGTAAAGGAGGGCATACATGAAAACGATCACACATAGCTCACCAAGCTTTGCTTTGAAGCCGCCCCATGACCTTGTTGTTGTAGCTCCATGCATTAGGACTTAACTCTCCGCATAAAATGTGGATTACTGTCAAGGTGTCATCAAGGCATGCTAATTCATGAATTTTATGTCCCTAGTGAGGGTTATTAGGGATCTACGTATAGCATTTGTTATCCAATGCTAATTTGTTAAGTCACTTTCGCACCATGCATTCAGCGTACTACCGATGTTGCGCTGTGGTACGGGCAAAAAGTCAATGATCAATTATTGAGCATTTAAAGGAACTCTTATTTAGGTCCTCTTGTCAAGTTAGTAGGTTTATATTATTGAGACGCCTTTGGACGTGATCTTTATCGCACTGACGTTGTGCAGTCATATCACTCCTGATCCAAAAACTAATTTATCATTAAAAATCACCGAACTGTAAATAATATAGATCATGCCATAATGCTGTGCTTGTACTGCGTTGCAGTATTTTACTTGTCGAGCAGGAAGCGGATAACTTTGTGCAGAAGAATATATACTTATATCACTAATCAATGCGCGGATTTTCAGCAATTAACGCACGCCAACGGATTGCGTTGATGAAAGGACCAGTGTCCATAGTTGTTGTATAATTATTTGAAAGATATTCCGTTTGAAATCAGCTCGTTTGTTTTCTATAAATGATCAATCAAACAAGTAAACAAACCCCGACGCTGAGACCTTAGATGAGTTCAAGAGGATATTTGTATCAGTAGAAGACCATGGAAGTATTATCATGGCAATTATCTATCCCATGAACCATTTGGCTGCGGCGCATTACCTTCTGTGATATAAGAGGTCTATTATGACATCAAATATTCAAAGAACACATAAGGCGAAATGCAACCAACTAGTTCTAACACAATGATAAACGTAGCGTGAACAAACTTGATAGCTCCATGTTTTTAAATGGTCTGCATCAATAAACTAACGTAGCTTTAATATGATGTGAATATACATATAGAAAAACAATTGATCCTAGCTCCAGTACTTCTTACATCAAACCGTCGATTAATTTATGTGTAGGTTGAAACGAGGTCTAGTGTTTAATTTCCTATTGCCATAGAGGATGTATATACTAGCTACGCTTAGGTGTATGTATATGTAATTAAACATACACCTTTTACTGCCAAAATACAGAGCAAAGATTGCCTCAGCGACATAGCCGGATATTATTTGTACGTTTAGTGATAAAGTGCAGTGCTTTTACTACGCCACAATTCCCTCGACGGACGGCTGCGATCAGCTGATCCACAATGTAGGCGTTAGCAGTAGCCCAACAGACCAACAGTCGATCGTGTACTCCCTTGTTGAGCGCAAGCTCTACTTGGTTCATAAGAGCTAGATAGCAGCTTTCGTTTCAATACTGTTGGATGGTTCTGTTAAGTTGAGAAACAAATTGTTGTTTGACAGACTTGTTTTGCTATTATAGCTAAGACCGTTCGGTGATATGTAAACGACAAGAGAACTAGACTATGAAACATCAACTTAACAATTTTAACAATTAATAGATGCCCTTCACTCCCTTCACTAGGCTTCAGCCATGAAGATAGATATGATATTAAATGGACATTATGGTCAGACATAACCATAATGTGTATGGTACTGTGATGTTTGACAAGTTGTGACTGAAGAGACTAATGTAGCACCATTGATTTTTTTAACTGCCCTGCATGATTTGTAAGGTAGGTGTTATAAATTTATCAACACATATCAGTGGCTGCTTATCCACTGTCACTTGGTGTTTCATAAACTTAACCAATGCCAATTATCTTAATATGATAGACCTCAAACGTCAAAGGGTCCTCAGATTGCAATTATAATCAATACTTGGGGGTGTACATAACATCACATGCATTTTGGGCTGTTGCCTATCCAGGCAATGGCCAGTGTGATGGTCTATCAAAAGAGGGAATAAGTTGATGGTGCAAACACAGACTTGAAAGTGTCAGATATCACCAGAGGGTCACCTAATACAAATAACACCAGCCATTAAATAAACAGCCTCTGAAATGTATAACTATTTAATTGCATAAGAAATGAGCATCTGTGCTATAAAAACCATGCCTATGATTATTATGTAATTTGACAGTAGATAATATTGAATGTTCTCAGTTAAAAAGCTGATGTGGCCTCTTTCTTGGCATTGAATTATATGAGCTGACATCTGCAGGTATCCTTTAAGTGAGTGTGGAAACATTTTATGAGGTGTTATATTGTGAAAATAAATAACCAGCATCTGTATACTGGGTCTCTATCTTCAAACCGCATTGCTCTCTAAGCTTCCATTCCTATTTAGTTATCTAATAAAGATGCAGATTGAAATGCATTATCATATATATAGAGCTCTGTTAAAGTTTGGGCCCATGTACTGTGAATATGGAAGAAATTCCATTCTGAACCAACCAGATATGTTAACTTCCACAAATCTACCCATATATGTTTCATTAATAAAGGTACCTATGTCAGATGTTAGCTTGAGAACCTATCAGAGACCACTGCCTGAATTGACCATAACTAAAGTGTGCGTGTACTTGGCGCGAATGGATTGCCTAGACAGCCGGTTTGTTTGCTTGTATCGAGAGACATTATATGATGAAGTATTTTTCAATTTTGTAACATAGTCCGATTGTAATTAAATGATCAATTAAATGGTTCTGAAAACTCACACAATATGCAGGTCACATAATTATGAACAAATGTGAAGCAATGGCAGAAATATGCAGTGCTACAATAATTGTTCCTTATTGTGTACATCTGAATTAATGCATAGTTTGTAATGTGTCAATCATATTAATTTTGCAATGCATATTGTAAATGTATGTGCTTCTGTTTATAAGATACTGAACCAGCAGCCCAAGCAAGTACCAGTTATGCCTCAAGTCTGCCTTGAGCAACAAGCCCTGTAGACCCCAGACTTAAAGATGCCAACAAAAACAACTTCATTTCTCGTGACTCGAAGTCAGATCAGGATGTCTCGAGAAGAACATGCATCAAAGATACAAGTGAGTATTTTTCATTCCTCTGTGATCTGTCATCTAGTGACAAGGTATAAACCAAAGAAAGGCTTCTTTGCATTATAAATGAATTCTAGTTAAGTGACCTTCATATATAAAGCACTACCTACTGCATGGTCAATAAAGACCTGTGCTATATTATGATAGTCATTACAAGTTTGCTATAACTAGAAACTAATAGCGAAATATGAAAACAATATATCAATGCACATGCAGACCGCTTCTAATGGGATACAAGGCAGACCCAAGATTATTACAAAAGTTGTAGCTGCACTGACTAAATGTACAATCTGTGTAGCTCTAAAATAATCTCTCTTATTGTTCTCTGCATCTTTCTGAAGATTTAAAATCTGCTGATGTGCTGCAATCTTGTGTTCACCAGCAATTTAGTCTGTAAAACATTTATGGTCACCATCTTATATAGAATGCATGTGACACTATTCATTTGACACTACCCTCACACACAACCTTACATTGACAACTGGAGTTGTTCTACACCATTCACTCAGACAAATGGTAGGTTATAGCTGTACCAGCAAGAAACACTACCTAACATTCTGTAGGATGGCCCATCAATCTGAACCACACATCTCTTGCCTCCAGTTTTGGTTGAATACTAGAACTGTTATCTCTGGACTAGCGGTGCCAATGATTTGCTTAATATGTGTACATGTTGATTGTTTCAGGGAAGAAAGAAGTTCTTAAGTCACAGCTGCCAATGGGACGTTCCATACTTTAAAGTTTGGGAAAAAATGTGAATGTCATTAACTATGCATAATTGTATTGAACAGTACTGGTTCCATTGGATGTGCCACAAACTCTTAATTATGGTTGAAATAAACATGCATAATTGTCATACAAGTGACCTTTTTAAATAAATATTACACATGCCCAGTTTACTCAGTTAATGATGCAATAATATTTCATCATAGCTTTTGACAGTAAAAAACGATTTTTAAACTATGTTTACCCGTGACCTCAATGTTAAATTTATGTTAACCAGTGGCCTTACTTGTTCCATAGCTGTGATATTGATGTTGTGTTACCTGTATTTCAAATCCAACTCCTTTTTTACCAATTTATGGCTGCATGAAACCTGTTCCCTAGGGTGAACTTTGAACGCAATACTATAACAGATGATATAATCAGAATAAATAGAGATAACATAGCGGTAGTACGATTATCATTAAGTTATTAGCGTATATTTCTATGAACAAGAACAAAAAGAAGCATGCCTGTATGTGAGCTACATTGGATGAGAAAAAAATGAAAGAGTGCATACGACAGTGCTTGAACGATTAAGCGTTATGATGAACCACGGAGATGCCTCAATTAGCTAGCCTCATTGGACAAACATTGAGCTAAAGAGTGGGAGCCACAGGGATTAATATAAATCGTCTATTACTATAACTACATCGGTGTTGTCATATTAGTAGCAGAGGATGACCATTCGATATAATAAATCCTTATGCGGAGTGTGTGCAAGATTGGGGCTTAACCTCGCTTGCAACATCGTAGATCACTTAGCGACGGAGCGTACTGGTCTCGGACAGGATGTGGAATGATACTTAACAATGTTCGCGTTTTCTCAATGATAAGAAAGCCGACCCCTGTCAAGTTCATATTCAGACTCTCGACACATATTGCGCGTTCCATGCCACGGGTTTCTTGTACGACTTCTATATTCACAGTGTGCGCATCTCTGTGTAAATATATCTATTCATGCGCCAGGCCCGGCACTCGAAAGCGCCAGACATTTAGAGCCATTGCTCCTCCATGTTCGAATTACGTTGGATAGTACTTCGTTCGATGAGAAATAAATGAATCGTCGTTAATTAAACATGCATTGCCCCTTAGCTGCACGTTAATTCTATCGCTTATTATCATTTCAAATTAAGATTCCCCGTCATAAAGACAGGGATGAAAGACATACCCCATGGTATAGATGCAAACATTTAATTCCCGGCAAAAAAAGTTAACCACACAAAGTCGCATAATGGTTGGTTTTGGTTTTGTCGCAAAGCGTTTAGATTTCTGTTATAAGCCAAAACAGTAGGTTTTTTTGTGATGTTCCAAAATGGTTGTTTTTTGTCAGGTTCCAAAATAGTTGTTTTTGACGTGTCCCTAATACCCGAACTATTTTGGAACATCAATTTGGGTACACAAAATATATAACTTTAATAAAACAATGAAAATCCAAGATGAGTTACCGAAGCCGAAACATGTTACTGACAGACCAACAAAAAACCAGAAATGATCATCATATTGACTACATGTTTTGTCGCCTCCACTGAACCAGAGATGTATATATATATATATATATATATATATATATATATATATATATATAGATATATATATATATATATATATATATATATATATATATATATATATATATCTATATATATATATATATATATATATATATATATATATATATATATATATATATATCTATATATATATATATATATATATATATATATATATATATATATTTAGAGAGAGACAGAGAAACAAAGAAAGAAAGAAAGAAAGAAAGGGAGAGAGATTGATAGAGGGAAGATGTGAATGTGTTGTTTTCGAGTGTGCACAACGTGAAATAGATTTTCCTTCGTCTTATGCATCAACCCAGTTTGTGAGGATTCACCGTGTATGGATCGGCCAATTTGTAGAACAGTGAGTTATATTAATCAATTCGATAACTGCCCAATTTACCGAAAGATGTGTTCACTACGCTTAACTTGTTTGATGAAGAACCAACCTAATTCAATTGTCCTCTCTTGACCCGTCGACGAGGAACAAGTGCACATATTATATCAGAAACTATACATAGCTTCTGATCAGCGTCGGTGGTCATGCTAGGTCAAACGGGTTTATTCTAGGTCTTGATGTATATATGAGATGAGCTCTGTTGCCCGATTGACCGAGTGGTAAATGTCATTCATGAACGACACTGACGGTAGTGTAGTTGCACATAAGGCGCTTAATTATGGGAATGGACTGTTATGGATTAAGCCGGGTGTGAAACAAAACGTTATTGCAATTGTAAGAAAATTCGGTGCTGAAGCCATCGTCAAAGTGGTGATACACCAATGGATGTGAGAGGATAACGCCAAAAATAACTGTCACTTGTTGGTGCGTTACTGTGTATTGAGCAGAAGGTGTTTCGTCATGTTATATTGAGGAATAATGTAATTCAAGCAACGAAGACAATTGTCAAATACATTTAAGAGAGAGCTAAAAGCACGACACACAATGGGGTTGTACCATTATTTCATGCAGCTGATATATATATATAATGTGGTAACACAACTATTCAAAAGACAGCGGTTGAGTATAATCATTTGCAGCAAAAGTTTCACATTAATTAGCTTTGTTAGAATGGGCCATGCAGCTTGATGAACTATACTTTTTATGCAAAGCGTGGATGCGCCGTGAATACGTGAATATGTAATACATTTGTGATTTATTTGTCATATGCAATACTGTGCTCTCAACTTAAACTAAGGGGGCTAAACTACAACAAAGAAATATTAAGTATAAATTATGTACGTTTACCCTTATGCATGGTCAAACTATTGGATAGTGGAGTAAACTGGTAGAAAACGCTGATTGTGCTGTTGGCGGTTATGAAACTAATATCTATAATAATTGTATTTAAGCCAATATAAATGCGGTTTGTATGTAAATTAGTTCCTACAAGTTGTCGAAGGCCGACCTGTTGTTTATCACCAATTAACATCTATAAATAAACTTTCATGATACATGACTGCAGGATGAGAAAATTATAATTAATTAAATTGCATGTATTCTACGATGACAAATTACTCCGTGACTGAATTCTCATTGAAATTTTATCTCGTCTCAAACAACTAACTGCATCGGTGTAATTCAATGATTGCATCAGTAACTTATTAACATATGAAATATATGTACACAGCTATGATTGACAGTCATCCAGTTCAAGTGCGCACATACGACGAATGTATATTTTCACTATATCAACAGCTATGGAAAAGTTGCATGTTGCACACATTTTCCGCTTTCTATACAATTGTGCCACTTGTTCTCAATTACACATCATCGGGTCGATAAATTAAGTTTTGCTATGTAAAATTCAATTCAAGCAATTGCTTGTCATACAAACAGTCGAACTGTTGTAATACTTTCAAATATCTGAAAACACGACACCTCGGTCAAGTTAGAACGGTTCAGTAAGAATTACATGGCAATTACATTATCAATGCTGGCAAAATGAACGTACAGTGTCATCGA
The DNA here is from genome assembly GCA_034190875.2 of Urechis unicinctus. Lineage (NCBI taxonomy): Eukaryota > Metazoa > Annelida > Polychaeta > Xenopneusta > Urechidae > Urechis > Urechis unicinctus. The sequence goes on along the minus strand of CM067351.1, from coordinate 1,998,649 downwards.
GAATTTAGCAGTAGATTGTGGCCAGGAAAAGGAATTAAACAACATTTTGTCAAACAATCTTCAGAAAATCAGTCTTCCTATGCGTTCAGTATGATTTTGGCATGTTCAAAATGCGACTGAATGAAACCGGCAGGATCTTTTTCATCCATTGTAAACCGCCTCTTGGCTCTCCGATCACTAAATCGGACGCATGTTTCGCATGATGTTCACCATCTCGGCAACGCGTGGTAGACAAATGGATCGTATTCAGAACACCTAAATCAATATTTGAGCCAATCATGTTGGATCAACTGGCTTAAGCCAAATGCCAGCATATTAAGATACACCGCACCGCACCGTCGACCAATTGCCCGGCACTCACGGCTTCGTTTCCGATAAACCTAGCACAATGAAACATCGGTCTTTCGCTTCCCAAACAGTAGCTATGCGAGCGTTTCAGCAACAAAACGAGGCCAGCAGTACATTGGAAATTGTTTGACTTATATACATTATTAAGCAAATTCAGTTCCAGTAGAAATCATTCCTTACAGCGCATATTGACAGCTAGCCAGCCGTACAGGTCCGCAGCACAGTCATCACAATATATCTACATGGTCAAATGATGCGAGTTTTTCACCATGAAAGATATTCTCACACTCAGGTTATCGCTGGGTTTTTGTAACTCGTAATTCGCTTGTGTTGTATGCAGGTTCACTGTTAAGCATTGAATCCAATATATTTCGCTGGTACAACGCAGTGGACGACACATGTACGAATACAAAAAAACCTGATATCAGCCAAACTTCTGCCTAACCCGATGTATCAAATATTGTGCACATAATAATCAGTTAATACATATTGTGCAGGGTCGCAAAATATGTGATGCTTGGTACACAGCGGCTGAACAAGATAATAAATTGCCTTCTTTCATCGGCAATAGCGTTAGTCAGACAAATATTTAATGGATATTTCGCTCATGCTTGTACCGACCACGTAGTCGTTAATTACATAAATAGATAAAAGCTCTATTTGATGGACGTGCATAAATTCTATAGCTTAATGATGGTAATTGTGTCCTAGATTAAATTACTTCAAGAAAGCAATATCAATTCAAACTATGTAGAAAAGTGTCTACAGACAATTGGCCATCCTCTGTACGCCTGGGGCTCTTTCATTACCACGAATAGTTATTATTACTCTCATAGATCAAGTTGCGGGATAAGCAATGTCTTCAAGTACGTCGTTTTGTAAAGTCGAATGTTCACCAATTAAACGAAAGCTGCCCCGTGTTGTATTATTTTTGGCTTATCAATAGTTTAGAAGGGACAAGGAGAAATGCTGCTTCACTGTTGACACATTTGAATATCTAAAACAACCTCTTCCAAAGTTCTGAGTACCATGTTAAATGCCATTTGATCTTTGTGGAACTTTCAAGGAATTATTGCAGTTAATTGATTTGCTTTACGATGCAATGATAAGCTCTCAGCCAGAACGAAGGACATTAAATGTATAATCCGTCGCGCACTGTTGCTCTATTTGTCAATTAGGCATCGTTTCCTGAAGCAAGAATTAACATAAGAGGACTTAATGCACTCAAGCACAAAGGATATGCTTGCGCTCCATTTGATGATGTGAAATGCGATTTAGAATATATATGCATGGCCCCGGATGCCATAGTGGCATAGTTTTCGACCTAAAATATTATGGTCAGTAGTTTCAAACGCCTTTGCGAGATTTATGAGAACAATGATTGTCGTCTCATAGTTTTCCATGGCTTATGTTATATCATGAACAAACTCTACAAGTCTTTGAATGTCTACTTCTAAAACCATACTGCCCTTTGTACAGTATATTATTAGTGTTAATAAAGGAAAACAACCGTTTGCTAAATATATTTTTTAATTATCTTGGAAAATTGTGTTAGCAGAGATTACGGAGAGATGGTCACAAAGGTCATTAATGAGTATACCACTGGTTACCTTACGTGTAATATCTGAACTAAATATGTTGTCAATTAGTATGGCACCCTATTTAGTTGGTCTTGTTATACAAACAGATAGACACGCACTGAACAGCTGTTCACTACGAAAATCGGCTCTCCGTATCATTATCGGCGTTTGCGGACGAAAATATGCCAGCACAAGGGACGAATTCTGAACGATAATCATAATCCATTGTATGAAGTTAAAACAAGTGTAAGTCAAATTGCACATAATTTGAATTTCATCTCCTCTCATGCCTGAAAGTGCTATTCATCGCGATTTTCGGAGTATATGTGGCCCGCAACTAAGCGTCGTTTGGCTTAATCCCCTACCCCAACATACCCCGATGTTTAAAAACCCTAGAGTACTATATCAGTGGGCTTTATGGTAGTCACTATGATGCTTTCAATTGGATAACGCATGAGTCGAAAACGTTTCCCGAATATACCAATTTACGTTGCAAAACCTTTGTTAAATGTCCCTATATGATAAATGAATGGGGTTGCCTGAGCAGAGTAAAACTTACGGACATAGTGTACAGGTATACTTGATTAATCTGCTAAGTCACAGGAAGACTGGAATAAGTAGTCAATGGTAGATATTTATCAATAGATCATTTTATGACATACAATTCAAATCCCCATATATCTTAATTATTTATAACGGAGTGCTTATATTCAATCACATAAGCGACTACCCGTGGTATCGTAATACCAAAATTAGGCCTTATTGACACCCGAGTCATGTTATGGAAATGTCGTCATATCGATGGGATTATGCATATATAAGAATTGACGGCCAAGTCGAATGATGTGCAAGCCTAAGATTGACCTAGGCCAGAGTGAGGAAACTATTGTACTATCCATCACCGTCTAACACCTAACTCATAAGTGGCTAGAATAGACGGTAAAAAACGATGCACATCTTGGACTATTGTAATGACGAATGTACTAGTATAATAACAATACTAATAATAATAATGATAACAAATAATTAATTTAACATCAATGTATGCATACATGGACGTAGTTATGCATGTATGCATGCATGTATGTACGCATGTACGTGTGCATGTGTTTGTATGTATGTACGCATGTGTGTATGTTTATATATATATATATATATATATATATATATATATATATATATATATATATATATATATATATATATATATATATATATATATATATATATATATATATATATATATATATATATATATATATATATATGTATAATATAAATGTAGGTGCGCTATGCTCTAGGCAGGAATCCACCACAAAATGCAGCCGACAGGATAATTGTAAACATCTCGACATTACTCAAGTAAATTTAATCAATCAACCTGTGCGTTTTACCTGCTTGCGTAGGCGGCCACAGTCGTTCTTTAATTTCGGTTGATGTAATTAACTTATGGCCTTAGGGGCTGTTTTGCTAGGCGGACAGATATAAACTTCCGGATAGTTGTGCTGTAGCTTATTAGCGTCGTGGCTGGTTAGATCCACATAATACCGAACTTTTGACATTAAAGGGCCTATCGCACGGTTATAGGTACTTCGCTGAAATCTATTCATAATGTGATCAATAAACTCAAACCGGTCCAATAACCGTCGCATATGATCAGTTAAGGCCAATATTTGTTAAAATGTCAGTTCAAATTAGCGCGCACGTCAAAACGCTTCGGCAGCCATTATCTAGGTCAACCATGCGTGTGACGTCAGGTAAGGGAGGCCGTTCTCGGAGACGTGCAGAGGTCCCCGTTGTTTACATTGGCGGAGTTCTTTTCTCATTTGTGTGATTTTGGATCGTTTTTAGCCATCTTGTGACCGCCTGAACACGATGGTTAATCGCTTTTGTGTTGGGGCTGCTCGCGTACCAATCGGGAGCTTGTTCAGGTTTCCTCGAAAGGACGATATAAAAAAAACCAATGGATTGGCCAGGTACTACGATCGCGAGACAAATGGCCAGGCCCGGGCAAGTACTCGTTTGTGTGCTCGGTTCACTTCACTGAGGAATGTTTTTAGGAGGCACCGAAACTCCGAGAAGAGCTTGGTTGGATACCACGATGTAAGTGGGTTTTGAAGAAAGCTCCTTTGCCTACTCTTTTTACGAAGGCCTCTGCTGTCAAGCAAGCAAGAAAGGATGGTGAGGCAAGTGAACCCTCCCACCCCAGCCCAAGAAAAGCAGACCTGCCTTTATATAGAGAGAGAAGCAGAGGGTGAGACTCGATGACTTTCTTGTTGCATTAGTATTGAATAAATAGTCCATTATCTTGTTAAGAGGGTACAATACATTTCGACCATGCAACAAATTCATGGATCTATATAAATATGATAATTCTGAAGATTGATTTAGCTGGTGCATTCGATGAAGGCAAGGAGTGGGTGTGGCCACTGAACAACTATCATGCATGTAATGTTGAATAGACACTATGTGTTTGTTTGTTTGTTTTGTGCATAAATTCTATCCCAATTGATTAGTTAATTTTTTGGTATACAGATTTTGGAAGCAGCTATGGCTGAAAATGTCACTAGATGTTCAAGGGGCGCCTGTCAGATAGCTGAACCTGAACCAATTCCTAGCAACAAAGGCAACATTTGGTGAATATTTTTACTGATATATAAAATGTGCACAACAACAAATTCAATAACCGTGGGGATATAAGGTATTATGCAACATTCTAGTGTGCAAGCTGTGAATTGATTCCTGTTATGTTTCAGAGTATGTCGAGTGCCTGATGGCTGAGTTCTTACTAGTTTGCTATGAGCCAACCCTGCCCAAGACACAAGCACCACCTCCAATGTGTGCAGATGCAGTGAGACCAGATCCACGACAAGCCATTGAGACACACCAGAGAAGGTTCCGCATGAATCGAGACAAGTCCTCGGTAAGTGAAGGGTAGAGGAATCCTTGATAGTCTGGTGCTGGGACGTTATCTCGTATTGTTGTAACAGCGCAAGCTGGTAACGGAACTCTGCTCTTTTGTCCAAGATGTCCTCAACACCAGCGAACAAACTGCCTGTATGCAGTATACCTGAAACGCCTGTAAAATAGCATGTGACATTGTTGATTTATCCATGCTCAAATACTTTTGTCATACCAGTATCAATAAGTATAATTAAATCGCAAAATAATGACTGCTAGCCTTCGTACAGATTTATGTGTAAATAATAAAAAACATTGTCACCTTTGTACATCATTTTCTGACATGTGCCCGTGCTGTTGTCTGTAGAATAAATATCCCACTTGCAAGGCCCAATGGTTCAAACATATTGGGCTGAAACCAGGATGCTGGGTTATGCAACCAATGGGAATGGGGCTGTTCTCTATGGAGGTCATGACTCATGGAATCTCCACACAGCACACAGATTCTTCCACCTCTGCCATTGATTGACAGTAGCCACACAAATACCTGTAACATGATGTAATGATGGGAATATTAATGTATGTAATAATCTTCACTTCCCAAAGTCAAGTAATACATTGATTTATGTGCTAACTGACAATTCTATGAGAAAACAGCTGTGGTACTTGCTCTCCTATATATAGTCTACCTCAGAATCAATCTACCTCAACTTTTAAACATATTGCTATCAGCCTTTGATAAGGCCTACTTTAAATAAAAGAGGATCTCTATTTGTTAACAGCAGCTAGTCCGAAATTTGTTTGTTTGCAATTCTTGTGAAGGAGCATTTACATTTACATGGTGCAACTTTGTAAACATGAACCCTTGCAACCACTTAATTAGATAAAAACTTTGTAGTATCTCATGTCTGCTGTCTGATATGGAAGAATTATTTGCTGCAAAGCTCTGTTATATACAGCTAGGAAAAGAGGTTACATATTTTTGTTGGGGAAATTTATGGATTAACTTCGTTACACGCCAACACATATATGATTAACTGGTGCACATGTACGATCAGACATAGTTTACCAAGAATTGTTCTGTAGCCGCCCTATGTCCTGGGCAGGATGACCCGCGTGAGACCCAGACGCAGGAGTTACATCGACAGTGTCTGTTTTCTCCTCATCGGATACGTCGGATTCGCTCATATTTAGTTCGAATCTATGAGGCAAAACTTGCTCGGCCGAAGCAACGATAGTTTGCGAATGACCTGTGCCATATATATCTCTTCGTCGCTCTCCTGAAGTGATGAAATGCTAATGGTAGTGCAGATTGCGCCTCGCAACAAAAACTTTCCAGGACCTGACGTCACGCGGAGGTGATGAATTATTCATAAGCTTGTCGGCTCGATACGCCAAATTGTATCTTTAAAGTCGAATAACGATCAGAAAGCGCGCACTTAGACAATTGGTGAAAAAAATGACATGATTTTTCGTGCGATAGGCACTTTAAGACAAATATGAATAATCTGACAATAATTTAAGCTTTTATTGGCAAATAACGGACACGTTTAAGTTCTATATTATATAGCGTAAGAGTCACACGTAGTGATAGCTTGAACTTTAGTCACGGATCTGATTAAGCACACACTCAATCTGTTATCAATCACTAGGTTTGTACTTAAACCTTGTCCTTGCGTGTACTTTATAGCTCACTCACTCACTCACTCACTCACTCATTCACTCGTTCACTCTATCAGTTACTCTCTCGTGCGGTCTTTGGTTGCTCAGTTGCATATTTGCAGGGATATCCATAGACCTTCGAATAGTAGGTTAGGTGTGACTGCAGCCAGGAGTTTATGCGGGTAATTTCGGCATTATCTGTTGTATCTGTCATTCCGTCTATTAGGCAGGTATCATGCCAACAAAACCGTTATCCACAGTCGGACACGGGTGGATATCGTAGTGCTGCTTAAATTATTTTCACATGTTCTGCCATCGCTCGTGCAAATGTGAATGTAGATGTAGCCAAGACATAAATGGCATTATAATGCTGCCCCATGTGAAACAATAACCACTTCACTCTAAATGTCAATTGAAATATAACCTGGGTATCGCAGCTGATGCTGATTAGTTTTTAGCTACAAACTCACTCGCACATGAACAATGCTTATGACTGACGACAAACAACGTGAATGGCCATCGATAGCCAAGTTAATACTTTTAAAGTACTCATTCGTCCGGAAGTAATTGTCCACAGCCTTTGGGGATGAGTACCCTACTCTATCTGACAACTTCACTGTCCATTCCAAAATGTATAAGTTAGCAAGCTTACACAATTGACAATCGTTCATCATTGGTTCGCTCGTACTAAGACAAATATACTGGTTTTACATTTACAATGTAGTTATGTATAATTAAAGCGAGCGGCTTCAAGAGTGGACAGATAAAAGAAACTCTTGAACATAACCACTGCAACGGTCAGTCTACCTGATTTTAGTACTTCCTTGTCCAACTTATTAGTCCACCTTTTCATTGACATTTCTTTGCTGTTGTTGTGGAAGTGACCACGCCTGTTCGACTGCCGTCTTGTGACTTCTGTTGACAGTTGTATATTTCACTTTCTTAGACGTGGCATGCTTTGACACAAGCATTGCACTGACCACATCAGAGCGGCTAAAATGGTGCTTTGATTAACCAGTTATTAACAAGCGGAGATGCAAATGTGATCGCTTGTAATTGTTGCACACTGTACAACAAATGTTAACTCCTTTTCATTTTGAAAGCGCATTGCAGCGTAATTACGTTTCATCATCAGCTTTAAAAGCATTCGCATGCCCAGTCAAATGTGTAATGCCTGAGTCAAATGCCACAACATCAGTTGACATCAAACCTGCTCACTCAGATCCGGCTTCCCTTCCTGCAGTTACATCAAATACATTATTCCCTTGCTAAATGATTACTGTAAATGGAATTGGAAGTTTGAGACTTCACACAAGAGCTGGCGAATAACTATACACACCATGGCATGTTATGGGTGATTTGTAGCAAGATGGAGGTTTTGTAGGTGGCATAATGTATCCCATCTATCTAACTGGGCAATTGGTTCAGTCATAGTGTTAATCACAGGACGTTGTCGATGTTTCAGAGGTGACACTTGTTTGATGAGTGCTATTGAAGAGGCAGGTAGGTTATTGGTCCGAAAGACTTATCGGAAGTAACATGATTTATTAGTAAGTCTGATGGCGAGTTACATATAAGTGCTGAGTTTTGCGAATAACTCTTTGCCGTGTATCAATATGATTTGCCATAAATATTAACTATTATGTTGTTGAAATTAATACTCACCACAAATGTATACCCTATCACACCATCGTATGTGGACAGCGATTGTTTCATTAAGTGCACCAATCCAGACCTCTTAAAGATTAGTTGTAGTGTCGGCGTTATATGTGGCATCCTTATCGCGAGGATCACATCTACAAGACTCTGACCCAAACCAGACGGTATCTCGTTGCTCACCTTACCTGTACCACATCATGCATGTATTGATCTTTTGGACGGACATGACTAACAATTATGTCACTGCGTTTGTGTAGCCACAACAGGATGATAAGTTATTTAATATGAAAGGAAACGCAAATGGCTTATTGAGCATGGTTTACTCGAGGCGACGTACTCATATGTGTCTAACATACCGACTATTTCGCAGAATAGGATAAACAATATGTACATACAGTTAACCAGCATCGTAAATAGAGCCTAACGAGCGTGTATGCATCACCTTTTTCATTTGGCAAAAGTATTAAGCTTATACTCACGTCATATTGAACATTTGGTCGTGGTTGTTTTCAAGTTAGCGTGCTTAACATAATAATAGCAGTTGATTTGCTGACGTGGATATTCAGAGCGAAGCTTCAAACAGGATTGTCAGTTGTCCTGCAGCGGCAGTGTATCTCAACATATGCGTGTGAAAATTAGCCACATTAAACTGTCCACGATAAGTCCTTATTTGGGTTAATTAGCTTCCGGTGTGTAAGCTTGGCATAAACATGAAGATGAACATTGCGAATTGGCGCCGCTGTGTGCCAGTTGTTTCCTCTTAGAATTTTCAGTATTTCTATTGCGTTGTAAAGAATGATATTTGCATGCAGATCGTCAAAATCATTTCTGTTGGTCGAATGATTGCACGAATATAACGCTGCTGAGTGCTTGTAATATCTTATTGCCTCATAATTAACAGTCTCCTGTTATATTGCTTCTGTCGTTGATTTGTGTATTCTGGGACTGACAGGTTTATAACAGTCCGGGTATTTAGATTACAATTTATTGGAGGTAGTGTCATATATATCGCATTCACTAAACTAATTAAAGGAAAATAAATAACAATCGCCAGCCACAACATATCCACATTCGTTATCTGCGTTCATTTCCGGATAGTTCATTTAAGGGCAGCCAGTCAAATAAAATATGCAATGAAAACTGTTCACTCTTTCATATCTGGATACATAAGATAATACTGCCAACTTGAAATCACAATCAACGATTTCCTCTCACCCTCTAATGCGTGCACAATAATTAACGCCTTTTCTAAGTAAAAAATAGGTATATAAGATGTTCTCTGCGGATGATTTCTCCAAATATTTACATACATACATACATGCGTGCATACATATATGCATACATACATACATACATAAATACATAAATACATACACACATACATACATACATACATACATACATACATACATACATACATACATACATACATACATACATACATACATACATACATACATACATACATACATACATACATACATACATACATACATACATACATACATACATACATACATACATACATACATACAGATACATACATACATACATACATACATACATACATACATACATACATACATACATACATACATACATACATACATACATACATACATACATACATACATACATACATACATACATACATACATACATACATACATACATACATACATACATATACATACATACATACATACATACATACATACATACATACATACATACATACATACATACATACATACATACATACATACATACATACATACATACATACATACATACATACATACATACATACATACATACATATACATGTTTAGGTTCTGACGTATTACGCGCTGCTTTGTTTCTAAGGTATCAGCAGGCCAAATATATATTTGTGGGTCTCTGTGGTCGACTCACGACTGCGTTGGTACAAAAAATGGATTGAGACACATCACAAATATACGGCAGAAGAACACGAAGAGGGAGGGGGGGT
>CM067351.1:1963301-1984009 GCA_034190875.2 Urechis unicinctus | reverse complement strand
ACATGCATGATAGTTGTTCAGTGGCCACACCCACTCCTTGCCTTCATCGAATGCACCAGCTAAATCAATCTTCAGAATTATCATATTTATATAGATCCATGAATTTGTCGCATGGTCGAAATGTATTGTACCCTCTTAACAAGATAATGGACTATTTATTCAATACTAATGCAACAAGAAAGTCATCGAGTCTCACCCTCTGCTTCTCTCTCTATATAAAGGCAGGTCTGCTTTTCTTGGGCTGGGGTGGGAGGGGTTCACTTGCCTCACCATCCTTTCTTGCTTACTTGACAGCAGAGGCCTTCGTAAAAAGAGTAGGCAAAGGAGCTTTCTTCAAAACCCACTTACATCGTGGTATCCAACCAAGCTCTTCTCGGAGTTTCGGTGCCTCCTAAAAACATTCCTCAGTGAAGTGAACCGAGCACACAAACGAGTACTTGCCCGGGCCTGGCCATTTGTCTCGTGATCGTAGTACCTGGCCAATCCATTGGTTTTTTTTAAATCGTCCTTTCGAGGAAACCTGAACAAGCTCCCGATTGGTACGTGAGCAGCCCCCAACACAAAAGCGATTAACCATCGTGTTCAGGCGGTCACAAGATGGCTAAAATCACACAAATGAGAAAAGAACTCCGCCAATGTAAACAACGGGGACCTCTGCACGTCTCCGAGAACGGCCTCCCTTACCTGACGTCACACGCATGGTTGACCTAGATAATGGCTGCCGAAGCGTTTTGACGTGCGCGCTAATTTGAACTGACATTTTAACAAATATTGGCCTTAACTGATCATATGCGACGGTTATTGGACCGGTTTGAGTTTATTGATCACATTATGAATAGATTTCAGCGAAGTACCTATAACCGTGCGATAGGCCCTTTAATGTCAAAAGTTCGGTATTATGTGGATCCAACCAGCCACGACGCTAATAAGCTACAGCACAACTATCCGGAAGTTTATATCTGTCCGCCTAGCAAAACAGCCCCTAAGGCCATAAGTTAATTACATCAACCGAAATTAAAGAACGGCTGTGGCCGCCTACGCAAGCAGGTAAAACGCACAGGATGATTGATTAAATTTACTTGAGTAATGTCGAGATGTTTACAATTATCCTGTCGGCTGCATTTTGTGGTGGATTCCTGCCTAGAGCATAGCGCACCTACATTTATATTTACATTTATATATATATATATATATATATATATATATATATATATATATATATATATATATATATATATATATATATATATATATATATATATATATCTATATATATATATAAACATACACACATGCGTACATACATACAAACACATGCACACGTACATGCGTACATACATGCATACATACATGCATAACTACGTCCATGTATGCATACATTGATGTTAAATTAATTATTTGTTATCATTATTATTATTAGTATTGTTATAATACTAGTACATTCGTCATTACAATAGTCCAAGATGTGCATCGTTTTTTACCGTCTATTCTAGCCACTTATGAGTTAGGTGTTAGACGGTGATGGATAGTTCAATAGTTTCCTCACTCTGGCCTAGGTCAATCTTAGGCTTGCACATCATTCGACTTGGCCGTTACTTCTTATATATGCATAATCCCATCGATATGACGACATTTCCATAACATGACTCGGGTGTCAATAAGGCCTAATTTTGGTATTACGATACCACGGGTGGTCGCTTATGTGATTGAATATAAGCACTCCGTTATAAATAATTAAGATATATGGGGATTTGAATTGTATGTCATAAAATGATCTATTGATAAATATCTACCATTGACTACTTATTCCAGTCTTCCTGTGACTTAGCAGATTAATCAAGTATACCTGTACACTATGTCCGTAAGTTTTACTCTGCTCAGGCAACCCCATTCACTTATCATATAGGGACATTTAACAAAGGTTTTGCAACGTAAATTGGTATTTTCGGGAAAAGTTTTCGACTCATGCGTTATCCAATTGAAAGCATCATAGTGACTACCATAAAGCCCACTGATATAGTACTCTAGGGTTTTTAAACATCGGGGTATGTTGGGGTAGGAGATTAAGCCAAACGACGCTTAGTTGCGGGCTACATATACTCCGAAAATCGCGATGAATAGCACTTTCAGGCATGAGAGGAGATGAAATTCAAATTATGTGCAATTTGACTTACACTTGTTTTAACTTCATACAATGGATTATGATTATCGTTCAGAATTCGTCCCTTGTGCTGGCATATTTTCGTCCGCAAACGCCGATACTGATACAGAGAGCCGATTTTCGTAGTGAACAGCTGTTCAGTGCGTGTCTATGTGCTTGTATAACAAGACCAACTAAATAGGGTGCCATACTAATTGACAACATATTTAGTTCAGATATTACACGTAAGGTAACCAGTGGTATACTCATTAATGACCTTTGTGACCATCTCTCCGTAATCTCTGCTAACACAATTTTCCAAGATAATTAAAAAATATATTTAGCAAACGGTTGTTTCCTTTATTAACACTAATAATATACTGTACAAAGGGTAGTATGGTTTTAGAAGTAGACATTCAAAGACTCATGCACTTGTAGAGTTTGTTCATGATATAACATAAGCCATGGAAAACAATGAGACGACAATCATTGTTCTCATAAATCTCGCAAAGGCGTTTGAAACTACTGACCATAATATTTTAGGTAGAAAACTATGCCACTATGGCATCCGGGGCCATACATATATATTCTAAATCGCATTTCACATCATCAAATGGAGCGCAAGCATATCCTTTGTGCTTGAGTGCATTAAGTCCTGTTCTGTTAATTCTTGCTTCAGGAAACGATGCCTAATTGACGAATAGAGCAACTTTGCGCGACGGATTATACATTTAATGTCCTTAGTTCTGGCTGAGAGCTTATCATTGCATCGTAAAGCAAATCAATTAACTGCAATAATTCCTTGAAAGTTCCACAAAGATCAAATGGCATTTAACATGGTACTCAGAACTTCGGAAGAGGTTGTTTTAGATATTCAAATGTGTCAACAGTGAAGCAGCATTTCTCCTTGTCCCTTCTAAACTATTGATAAGCCAAAAATAATACAACACGGGGCAGCTTCCGTTTAATTGGTGAACATTCGACTTTACAAGACGGCGTACTTGCAGACATTGCTAATCCCGCAACTTGATCTATGCGTGCATTATCAACTATTCGTGGTAATGAAAGAGCCCCAGGCGTACAGAGGATGGCCAATTGTCTGTAGACACTTTTCTTCATAGTTTGAATTGATATTGCTTTCTCGAAGTAATTTAATCTAGGACACAATTACCATCATTAAGCTATAGAATTTATGCACGTCCATCAAATAGAGCTTTTATCTATTTATATAATTAACGACTACGTGGTCGGTACAAGCATGAGCGAAATATCCATTAAATATTTGTCTGACTAACGCTATTGCCGATGAAAGAAGGCAATTTATTATCTTGTTCGGCCGCTGTGTACCAAGCATCACATATTTTGCGACCCTGCACAATATGTATTAACTGATTATTATGTGCACAATATTTGATACATCGGGTTAGGCAGAAGTTTGGCTGATATCAGGTTTTTTTGTATTCGTACATGTGTCGTCCACTGCGTTGTACCAGCGAAATATATTGGATTCAATGCTTAACAGTGAACCTGCATACAACACAAGCGAATTACGAGTTACAAAAACCCAGCGATAACCTGAGTGTGAGAATATCTTTCATGGTGAAAAACTCGCATCATTTGACCATGTAGATATATTGTGATGACTGTGCTGCGGACCTGTACGGCTGGCTAGCTGTCAATATGCGCTGTAAGGAATGATTTCTACTGGAACTGAATTTGCTTAATAATGTATATAAGTCAAACAATTTCCAATGTACTGCTGGCCTCGTTTTGTTGCTGAAACGCTCGCATAGCTACTGTTTGGGAAGCGAAAGACCGATGTTTCATTGTGCTAGGTTTATCGGAAACGAAGCCGTGAGTGCCTGGCAATTGGTCGACGGTGCGGTGCGGTGTATCTTAATATGCTGGCATTTGGCCTAAGTTGATCCAACATGATTGGCTCAAATATTGATTTAGGTGTTCTGAATACGATCCATTTATCTACCACGCGTTGCCGAGATGGTGAACATCATGCGAAACATGCGTCCGATTTAATGATCGGAGAGCCAAGAGGCGATTAACAATGGATGAATTAGATTCCTGCCGGTTTCATTCAGTCGCATTTTGAACATGCCAAAATCATACTGAACGCATAGGAAGACTGATTTTTTTGAAGATTGTTTGACAAAATGTTGTTTAATTCCTTTTCCTGGCCACAATCTACTTCTAAATTCTCGATGACACTGTACGTTCATTTTGCAAGCATTGGTAATGTAATTGCCATGTAATTCTTACTGAACCGTTCTAACTTGACCGAGGTGTCGTGTTTTCAGATATTTGAAAGTATTACAACAGTTCGACTGTTTGTATGACAAGCAATTGCTTGAATTGAATTTTACATGGCAAAACTTAATTTATCGACCCGATGATGTGTTGTTGAGAACAAGTGGCACAATTGTATAGAAAGCGGAAAATGTGTGCAACATTCAACTTTTCCATAGCTGTTGATATAGTGAAAAATATACATTCGTCGTATGTGCGCACTTGAACTGGATTACTGCCAATCATAGCTGTGTACATATATTTCATATGTTGATAAGTTACTGATGCAATCATTGAATTACACCGATGCAGTTAGTTGTTTGAGACGAGATAAATTTTCAATGAGAATTCAGTCACGGAGTAATTTGTCATCGTAGAATACATGTAATTTAATTAATTATAATTATCTCACTCTGCAGTCATGTATCATGAAAGTTTATTTATAGAAGTTAATTGGTGATAAACAACAGGTCGGCCTTCGACAACTTGTAGGAACTAATTTACATACAAACCGCATTTATATTGGCTTAAACACAATTATTATAGATATCAGTTTCATAACCGCCAACAGCACAATCAGCGTTTTCTACCAGTTTACTCCACTAGCCAATAGTTTTCCCATGCATAAGGGTAAACGTACATAATCTATACTTATTATTTCTTTGTTGTAGTTTAGCCCCCGTAGTATAAGTTGAGAGCACAGTATTGCATATGACAAATAAATCACAAATGTATTACGTATTCACGTATTCACGGCGCATCCACGCTTTGCATAAAAAGTATAGTTCATCAAGCTGCATGGCCCATTCTAACAAAGCTAATTAATGTGAAACTTTTGCTGAAAATGATTATACTCAACCGCTGTCTTTTGAATAGTTGTGTTACCACATTATATATATATATATATCACCGCCCGGTGATGTCTAAAACATGGCACTGAAAGGTTTCCTAACCATTATTCCGCCACGTAGCATATCAACTGCATGAAATAATGGTACAACCCCATTGTGTGTCGTGCTTTTAGCTCTCTCTTAAATGTATTTGACAATTGTCTTCGTTGCTTGAATTACATTATTCCTCAATATAACATGACGAAACACCTTCTGCTCAATACACAGTAACGCACCAACAAGTGACAGTTATTTTTGGCGTTATCCTTTCACATCCATTGGTGTATCACCAATGGTGTATCACCAATGGTGTATCACCAATGGCTTCAGCACCGAATTTTCTTACAATTGCAATAACGTTTTGTTTCAGACCCGGCTTAATCCATAACAGTCCATTCCCATAATTAAGCGCCTTATGTGCAACTACACCACCGTCAGTGTCGTTCATGAATGACATTTACCACTCGGTCAATCGGCAGCAGAGCTCATCTCATATATACATCAAGACCTAGAATAAACCCGTTTGACCTAGCATGACCACCGACGCTGATCACAAGCTATGTATAGTTTCTGATATAATATGTGAGCGCACTTGTTCCTCGTCGACGGGTCAAGAGAGGACAATTGAATTAGGTTGGTTCTTCATCAAACAAGTTAAGCGTAGTGAACACATCTTTATGTAAATTGGGCAGTTATCGAATTGATTAATATAACTCACTGTTCTACAAATTGGGTTGATGCATAAGACGAAGGAAAATCTATTGCACGTTGTGCACACTCGGAAACAACACATTCACATCTTCCCTCTATCAATCTCTCTCCCTTTCTTTCTTTCTTT
The DNA here is from genome assembly GCA_034190875.2 of Urechis unicinctus. Classification (NCBI taxonomy): domain Eukaryota; kingdom Metazoa; phylum Annelida; class Polychaeta; order Xenopneusta; family Urechidae; genus Urechis; species Urechis unicinctus. The sequence continues at coordinate 1,977,840 of CM067351.1, read as the reverse complement.
CTTTCTTGTTTCTCTTCTCTCTCTTTGATTTATATATATGTCTCTCTATATATAGAGAGATATATAGATATATATATATATATATATATATATATATATATATATATATATATATATATATATATATATATATATATATATAGAGATATATATATATATATATATATATATATATATATATATATATATATATATATATATATATATATATATATATATATATATACATCTGGTTCAGTGGAGGCGACAAAACATATAGTCAATATGATGATCATTTCTGGTTTTCTGTTGGTCTGTCAGTAACAGGTTTCGGCTTCGGTAACTCATCTTGGATTTTCATTGTTTTATTAAACTTATATATTTTGTGTACCCAAATGGGTGTTCCAAAATACTTCGGGTATTAGGGACACGTCATAAACAACTATTTTGGAACCTGGCAAAAAACAACAATTTTAGAACATCACAAAAAAACCTACTATTTTGGCTTATAACAGAAATCTAAACGCTTTGCGACAAAACCAAAACCAACCACTATGCGACAGTGTGGTTAACTTTTTTTGGCGGGAATTAAATGTTTGCATCTATGCCATGGGGTATGTCTTTCATCCCTGTCTGTATGACGGGGAATCTTAATTTGAAATGATAACAAGCGATAGAATTAACGTGCAGCTAAGGGGCAATGCATGTTTAATTAACGACGATTCATTTATTTCGTATCGAAAGAAATACTATCCAACGTAATTCGAACATGGAGGAGCAAAGGCTCTAAATGTCTGGCGCTTTCGAGTGCCGGGCCCGGCGCATGAATAGATATATTTACGCAGAGATCAGCACACTGTGAATATAGAAGTAGTACAAGAAACCCGTGGCATGGAACGCGCAATATGTGTCGAGAGTCTGAATATGAACTTCATAGGGGTCGGCTTTCTTATCATTGAGAAAACGCGAACATAGTTAAGTATCATTCCACATCCTGTCCTAGACCTGTACGCTCCGTCGCTAAGTGATCTACGATGTTGCAAGCGAGGTTAAGCCCCAATCTTGCACACACTCCGCATAAGGATTTATTATATCGAATGGTCATCCTCTGCTACTAATATAACAACACCGATGTAGTTATAGTAATAGACGAATTATATAATTCCCTGTGGCTCCCACTCTTTAGCTCAATGTTTGTCCATTCAGGCTAGCTAATGTTAGGCCGTGGTTCATCATAACGCCTAATCGTTCAAGCACTGTCGTGTGCACTCTTTCATTTTTTTCTCATCCAATGTAGCTCACATACAGGCATGCTTTTTTTTGTTCTTGTTCATAGAAATATACGCTAATAACTTAATGATAATCGTACTACCGCTATGTTATCTCTATTTATTCTGATTATATCATCTGTTATAGTAATACGTTCAAAGTTCTCCCTAGGGAACAGGTTTCATGCAGCCATAATTTGTTAAAAAAGGAGTTGGATTTGAAATGCAGGTAACACAACATTAATATCACAGCTATGGAACAAGTAAGGCCACTGGTAAACATAAATTTAACATTGAGGCCATGGGTAAACATAGTTTAAAAATCGCTTTTTACTGTCAAAATCTATGATGAAATATTATTGCATCATTAACTGAGTAAACAGGGCATGCGTAATATTTATTTAAAAAGATCACTTGTATGACAATTATGCATGTTTATTTCAACCATAATTAAGAGTTTGTGGCACATCCAATGGAACCAGTACTGTTCATTACAATTATGCATAGTTAATGACATTTCAAGCATAATTAAGAGGTGGTACAATTCCCATTGGAACTTGTGCTGCTCATTCACATTTTTTCCCAAACTTTTAAGTAGGGAACGTCCCATTGGCAGCTGTGACTTAAGAACTTCTTTCTTCCCTGAAACAATCAACATGTACACATATTAACACAATCATTGGCACCGCTAATCCAGAGATAACGTTCTATTATTCAACCAAAACTGTAAGCAAGAGATGTGTGGTTCAGATTGATGGGCCATCCTACAGAATGTTAGGTAGTGTTTCTTGCTGGTACAGCTATAACCTACCAATTGTCTGATTGAATGGTGTAGAACAACTCCAGTTGTCAAAGTAAGGATGTGTATGAGGGTAGTGTCAAATGAATAGTGTCACATGCATTCTATATAATATGGTGGCCATAAATGTTTTACAGAGACTAAATTGCTGGTGAACACAAGATTGCAGCATCTCAGCAGATTTTAGATCTTCAGAAAGATGCAGAGAACAATAAGAGAGATTATTTTAGAGCTACACAGATTGTACATTTAGTCAGTGTAGCTACAACTTTTGTAATAATCAGTCTGCAGTGTAATGCTGAGAATAGAAGATATAAAGTGCTGATAAAGCATCAGATAAGGCTACTTAATCATGAAACATCACAAGGCAGTGCATGGCTAATCTACAAGCTTAAATAACAATTCCGCCTACACCACAATTGTGCAACAATTGTATATAATATATGACATCTACCATAAAACAGATACTGGGAATGATCTTTCTGTTTAATTTATCCTGATTAATAGAAAATATTCTGAGGTATATATACCATACCTGGAAGTAGTTTCCTTAGACTGGGGATCTGAATATAACTTCTGAAGGCAAGTTGTAGAACTTGGGTCTGCCTTGTATCCCATTAGAAGCGGTCTGCATGTGCATTGATATATTGTTTTCATATTGCGCTATTAGTTTCTAGTTATAGCAAACTTGTAATGACTATCATAATATAGCACAGGTCTTTATTGACCATGCAGTAGGTAGTGCTTTATATATGAAGGTCACTTAACTAGAATTCATTTATAATGCAAAGAAGCATTTCTTTGGTTCATTCCTTGTAACCAGTTAACAGATCACAGAGGAATGAAAAATACTCACTTGTATCTTTGATGCAAGTTCTTCTCGCGACATCCTGATCTGACTTCGAGTCACGAGAAATGAAGTTGTTTTTGTTGGCAGCTTTAAGTCTGGGGTCTACAGGGCTTGTTGTTCAAGGCAGATTTGTGGCATAACTGGTACTTGCTTGGGCTGCTGGTTCAGTATCTAATAAACAGAAGCACATACATTTACAAAATGCATTGCAAAATTAATATGATTGACACATTACAGACTATGCATTAATTCAGATATACACAATAAGGAACAATTATTGTAGCAATGCATATTTCTGCCATTGCTTCACATTTGTTCATAATTATGTGACCTGCATATTGTGTGAGTTTTCAGAACCATTTAATTGATCATTTAATGACAATCGGACTATGTTACAAAATTGAAAAATACTTCATCATATAATGTCTCTCGATACAAGCAAACAAACCGACTGTCAAGGCAATCCATTCGCGCCTAGTACACGCACACTTTAGTTATGGTCAATTCAGGCAGTGGTCTCTGATAGGTTCTCAAGCTAACATCTGACATAGGTACCTTTATTAATGAAACATATATGGGTAGATTTGTGGAAGTAAACATATCTGGTTGGTTCAGAATATAATTTCTTCCATATTCACAGTACATGGGCCCAAACTTTAACAGAGCTCTATATATATGATAATGCATTTCAATCTGCATCCTTATTAGAGAACTAAATAGGAATGGAAGCTTAGAGAGCAATGCGGTTTGAAGATAGAGACCCAGTTTACAGATGCTGGTTATTTATTTTCACAATATAACACCTCATCAAATGTTTCCACACTCACTTAAAAGATACCTGCAGATGTCAGCTCATATAATTCAATGCCAAGAAAGAGGCCACATCAGTTTTTTAACTGAGAACATTCAATATTATCTACTGTCAAATTACATAATAATCATAGTCATGGTTTTTATAGCACAGATGCTCATTTCTTATGCAATTAAATAGTTATACATTTCAGAGGCTGTTTATTGAATGGCTGGTGTTATTTGTATTAGGTGACCCTCTGGTGATATCTGACACTTTCAAGTCTGTGTTTGCACCATCAACTTATTCCCTCTTTTGATAGACCATCACATAGGCCATTGCCTGGATAGGCAACAGCCTAAAATGCACGTGATGTTATGTCTACCCCCAAGTATTGATTATAATTGCAATCTGAGGACCCTTTGACGTTTGAGGTCTATCATATTAAGATAATTGGCATTGGTTAAGTTTATGAAACACACAGTGACAGTGGATAAGCAGCCACTTATGTCTATAACACCTACCCCAGGGCAGTTAAAACAATCAATAGTGCTGCAACATTAGTCTCTTCATCACAACTTGTCAAACATCACAATACACATTATGTTATGGATGTCCATTTAACATCATATCTATCTTCATGGCTGAAGCCTAGTGAAGGGAGTGAAGGGCATCTATTAATTGTTAAAATTGTTAAATTGATGTTTCGTAGTCTAGTTCTCTTTTCGTTTACATATCACCGAACGGTCTTAGCTATAATAGCAAAACAAGTCTGTCAAACAACAATTTGTTTCTCAACTTAACAGAACCATCCAACGGTATTGAAACGAAAGCTGCTATCTAGCTCTTATGAACCAAAAGCTTGCGCTCAACAAGGGAGTACACGATCGACTGCTGGTCTGTTGGGCTCTGGATTGTGGATCAACGATATAAATTCGGTCTGGGTAGGAGTACAACGCGGATTAAGTTATTAGAGATAGTATATTATTTTACCGACACAGCTTCTTTTCCGGCCATGTCAGAATGTATTTGTTGGGAAATCCGTATTTAACAACAAATTTCTATGCTTTCCGCGAATTCACGATGTAAGGGGCCTAATGTAGAGTTATTGTTTACGAGTTTCATAATTTATGAAATGTCATTTTAAGCCGAAATACTGTAACAATCGTATCATTCTTAACCAGGGCTGTGATAAATAAGTTAAATTTAATTTTAATGATCATTATTTGTCTGATTGGCAATTTTATTTGACTTGACTTTGGTAATCGTCTGCTACTTTTTCGCTCTATATTTTGCCAATCTGTCGTTCATATGGGGTCTCAGTTCGAAGCCAGGTTATCATTGCTAGGGTCAAAGAGTGAATTTGGTAGCTTCGATTTTAGGAATGGGTTTGTTTATCAAGTGTTTTGTTAATATATGGTATTCAATGATCCAACAGCGTTGAATACTGTGTGAATAATGTATATTTGGTAGTTTGTCAAGAAGGTACTTGTCTTGTACGGTCGCATTTGATTATTTTGGTCACATGACCATATAGAAAGTAAACAAGGTGGGGTCATTGAGAATAAAAGCGCATGTGTAGACTACATGAGCTCCATGGAGGGACCCGGGGTTATTGAATTATGTTACAAGTATTGTATGGGAAATCATTATAAAAGCTTCTACTAATTTTCAATATCATACACTTATCGCTGTTGCATCACGAATTGGGTCAAGTGCAAGTTAGTTTAAACTTTGGTCAAGTCCAATTCAAGACATGACCGATTTGAGTCAAGTCCGATTTTCGTCAAGGACATGCTTACGTTTGTTGTAAGGAATTAAACAGACGGGCGCGACGCTGCGGGGTGGTGGAGTGGGGGGGGGGGGGGGTCTTCGTGTCCAATTGATACCTTCTCGGCCCGTTAGTCACGTGGAAGTCAGGAGTCGCGTGTACTCGTCTTTTCTGGCTGAAACGATTGTTCCCCTAGAGAAAAGGTGTGCGACGCATGTTATACAAGGCTGTTTCTATGTCCCCACTTCGCCTCTAGGGGCACGCATCTGACAATGGACATGCGACTGGGTTAACCCCGTGTTCACGATCCCCTTAGGTAGAATCGGATCGCTTTTTCTGAACTTCAGAGCAGGCGGATTTACAATGGCGACGCGGCGATGTCTTACGTCAGGCAAATTGGAGTTGGGGCTCATCAGGCTGGAATGGTCCGCGCCGAGGGTGGAGGCAGAACAAGTTTGGCAAGTACTTTGATAGGGAGTGTCTCGATGGAGGAAGGGAGACGCCAGCGTGAACGCACATGCTAGCGGAAATCTGTCTTTGGGAATAATGTCGCCGAATTCTTGCTTTGAGGTACGAACGATGCGGGCACGAGTCAGCTATTAGCCGGGAATCGGCACAGGGTATTGGTTGAGGTAAACTTAGAGCAAGAAGAAGACTTGAAGATGTAGACTATGTTGGTTTAGCATGAGAAAAGAGTGAATGAGATTGCAGGTAAGTTATTCATGGTTCTGCAATAGATATACGCATACCAGTCCCATGAAGAGGTTTGGTGTTTTATTTGGGTAGAGAAGGCCACATATGCTTACATTGTGAGAAAAATGCGAATCCAATGTATTAAGCTGTGCTCCAATCATCTATAGCAAGACACTAACAAGTTAGCTTTTTCTCTATGACATGATAGTCATAGAAGCATATCTGACGCTAAAAGCAAAATGCTTAAGACAGATTACAATAGATGAAGTCGATGTATACATTTTGGCTGCTTTTAGAAAATAGTAAATTTTCCGAACGCTAACTCGATCTTAAGAATACATCAATATGAATACAAATCAAATTCTGTTTCACTGTTGATTACATGTAGTGATTTGTAAACTTAATTTGTGCACCTTTGATATTCTACTGGCCTGCCACATGAACTGTGTCACTTAATGAAGCAAAGCGACAAATGTCTGACTCTGACGTTGTCGACATATAAGTCTGACTATGTATGTTCATTTCTTAAACGGAACATGAACGTGTCAGTCATGAATGATAGGCTGTTTGACTCTATGAGCATAAGATATTCGATCAATATTGGTTGAACGCTTGGTTATAGGTACAGCTGCCGGCAGTGGGTGCAGCTAATCGCACACATTGCTTTAGCATCTTTGAGCCATCGTTCAGCATTAAGATGTAATCGGTACATGGAACCACAAACAAGTGCAAACGGCCGAGAATTTGTTTTTTTAAAAACCCAAATTCAATTGCAGTCAATTGTAACTCCATCTTCATTCAACATATCTATGCCTTCCTTCATCGATGTTTGTGACAATTTCCTGATCTGTCAGCGTTTACGCAGTAGATGACAAAACACACATTATTACATATTGTGTTTTCTACTTTTGCGTTTTAAGGCGTGCTGTAACAATGATTAATAGTTCAGTGTAACATAAACCACCGAGAAGACTGCAATATCATATTAATTACAAATAATTACACCTGTCTCAGAAAAAATACTGGCATGCTATTTTTAGCTAGCCAACAGTATTTACAGCGCGTCCAAATGAAAAAAAAATGTGGGATCTATCGATGGTTCAATATGTATATCAATCGAGGCAATTACACAGAATATGATTTACTTCCTACGAAGCAAAATCATGTTCCATACATTCATCCTGCAATAAGCAATCTATACCGCTGTATGAGTCCGCCTAATTTTTCTACGTGATATATTCTGCCTTTGTAATGACCCATATGAAGCAGTAGATCAGTTCATAAGAATGCTTCATATAAAGACTGTTATATTTTGATACCCGACATCCCTTTCAGTATAAATCAATACTTCATCATCAACCGCATAACGTATCCCCTTAGCATTTCCTGATATGTAGGTGATACCACGAATGTTATTTTGGATGTTACTTGTGTAGCGATGTAGGCGTGGTCGCCTTGGTATGATGCGCAGAGCATCCGATAACTGTGGTCCAATCATTACGAAAATTCATGCGGCATTACTTACCTCTATACTGTGGCGCATCCTATACATAATAATGTAATTAAAGTTCGAGCTGCATTTTCTGCAGCCGTCGCCACTATGATATTTTACGCTGTGCAATGACATAGCGATCTTGGACAATGATGATAATGGCAATGCACAAGATGATGATGATGATGATGATGATGATGATGATGATGATGATGATGATGATGATGATGATGATGATTATGATGATGATGATCATCATCATCATCATCAACATCATGGTGATAATGATGATGTTGATGAGGAGGCGGATGATTATAATTGTTTCTGGTATTGTTTGAGCTACGCTAATATATACATAATTATACAGTTGAAAATATTGCCTAAACACATTTTTAGCGAAATGATTGTCGCATCTTTATCAACATGTCATAAACCTCGCTATCTAACATTATTAAAACAATTTTCGTTACAATATAGGTCTAATTGTGTGTGATCAATATTCATATATGCTTCTAACTCACCTTCCCGTAAGGGCGTAAATAATAATTGCACATTTGCAACCAATTTACAAGAGGGGAGGGCTGCAAAACATAACATAGCACTGCAAGAAATAACTAACGTATATAGAAACATGCAGTATAACAACATGCTTCCTCAAACCGCAATTCGCTGCTTGCGCTGTGACAATATAACCGGCGTGATATAGCAATATTTTGCTTTATATATCTTAATGTTATAGAATATGTTGAAAATAGTTCAAACTATAATGATAATATTGAAGATAATCATACTGATGTAGTTGGGGTATATTATTCATAAGCGAAAAGAAGAACAGTAATATCATGATACGGTTTATGATTTATTGCCAACATTTAGTCTTTCCATATTTGTTACAAAAACATATATATATATCCTTACCTATGTACTATGTATATATATATATATATATATATATATATATATATATATATATATATATATATATACATATATATATGTATATTTGCACATATTTATAGATATATATAAAGACAAATATATATATACATATATGTAGATATATATAAAAAGACAAATATATATATGCAAATATATTTATTTTATATTTATATATATAAATTAATATATACATTCAAATATATATGAATATTTGTATGTATGTATGTATATATATATGTATATATATATATATATATATATATACAAATATATGCCTATATATGTATAATTATATATATATATAAATATATTTATATAGATAGATAAATATATTTATATTTGTATATAAATTTATATATGCATACATACATATATTTGTATATAGAGAGATAGAGACAGATAGAGAGATATATATATATATATATATCTATATATATATATATATATATATATATATGTCTATATATATATATATATATATATATATATATATATATATATATATATATATATATATATATATATATATATATATATATATATATCTATATCTCTATATATATGCTCTATATCGTCGCCAAACAACTGGTGTGTTACATAAGATATGGTCGAAATGGTCACCGAGCACCTGATATAACCATAACATTAAATAATGAACGAGCCCCATTCGTTCTTAGATATGTTTATAAGCTCTATAGTTGAACCGTACATGTACTCGTCGGTCGTCTACTTGGGCTGACATTATACAAGCCTATTCTCCAATGAAGCCTGGCTTTATGGCCAATTGGATATGTAATTTTGTTAGTTATATGTACTGATGCTGCTTAATATGTGCCAAAAATAACTCTTTATTCACAAAGTCTGCATAACATTGTTATTATGAGTCATTGGAATTATAAATGGTATGCAATCATGATATTGAATAATTTGTGATTCTCGTTTCTCATCCCAAAACAAATGCTTGTTACGTTGTTGTTAGTGAAGCATCTTATTAATTACATCCTACGATTTACAAACACAAGGAACCGCTGTTAGCCCATCACAGCGCCGTTGAATTATTCATCTTGATTGGGACGGGTTACACTATATACTTGTCACACATTCATACGTCCGTCATATATGTTGTTTCTTGCTCATAGTGGTTGAGATATACATCTTGCACAGCAGATGTGATATGATGGAGTGTGAACTCTGCTTGTCATATTCGTATATACAGAGAGACTCATATGACATTTCTGAAACTCTTTCTGTCTCAAAATATGTTAACAACTTGCAGTTATTGCTTTCTCTGAGAGCGCCATTGTAGGGAAAACGCAAGGTGATAATTCACCTGGATGTTTCTTTAAGCATTAATGCGTAAGCGAACACACACAAAATCACAAACACACACAGGCACACATCCACATACAAGAACACATACACAACACACGCTCACAAACACATATGAATATATTATGAATAGATATTAATATACGTATTTATATAAACAAATGTATCTATAGATATCTATGTGTATATATAAATATATATATATATATATATATATATATATATATATATATATATATATATATATATATTTTATATACATATATATATATATTTAATATATATATATATCGGAAAATAAGACCCTAGTGTTCATAAAGCTGGTAGAATAATCAGCTGCCTAAATATTTCAGTGAAATTTGTATATGCTACGCAGCGTGTGCATGAATTATTTCAAATTGTTTCTTTCAAATTGCATTGCGCACTCGCATGCGTTCATGCTATGTAACTACATCGTTCATTAGCTGCGCATACAAATACAACCTAAACTACCCAAAGTTAGACTTTGTGGATACATTGTTGTCAACGCGTTGTACCAAAGTTGGCCATAAAGTAGGTATTCAGTTTGTAATACGCTCTTATTATCCAACAAAGTTACTAAACAAGACCACGGCATAATTTCTAAAGGACTTCATGAGCTTCACACAATAGTCAACAGGCAAGGTGAATGATCTTGAATTAAACCAAATCTCAAACTTAAGTGATATATACAGCCGTAAACTACTGCATTCGTACTGCATAAAGGTTGGTGACAAGAGGGGTTGCATTAACTATCCGACAGAATGGCAACACTGTTACACTTGCTTGCACATATTAAATATATGTCTGATTTTGAAAAATGTTTAATGACAGATAGTATAGCATATATATAGAATATTAAATTCGGTCGCGAATGATTGTCTGGTTTGTTCCTTCGCGTCTCGTCTCGATCTCGCTTTGATGAGTGGTACATAATAACCTAATAGAGTTTGGAAGCCTTTTCAACTTTCGACATTGTACCATGAAATGTAAAGATCTGGGTTTAAACAGTCGCATACTCGTAAAGTATTAGAGCCAAAATGAGTCAACGAGAGTTCAAAAAGACCATATTGTTCTAGGTCTAGTGATAAGAAAGCAACTTTGGAGATTGCAATTTCGTATCAACATGAATAAGGGGTGTCAGCCAGGCATAATAAGTTATGACTTTGATATACATAGCTAGGGTATCTTAAGAGCTCCTTATTGGTTATAACCAAATATGGCCGAAATGCGGTACATCACATAATGCATCTATTATCGCAATGCTTTTTTGTAGTCAACTTGCGCATTAATTCAACGCCCAACATGCTCCGTAGCGTGCATACAGCGTACTATCCATGCCATTGTGGCTCAATGGATCTAGCAGATAGGTCAAGGTCGCCGTAACTCTGATGGTCACTGACGTGATTGCATATATTTAAGATCGGGCAGCATTGTGGAACAGTTGTCATTCTGACATTATGATTTGTTCAGCTCATAAACGTGTTAAGTATCCAAAATGGGACTCGGCTAATGGCTGTTCAGTTCATGCCTTACCGCAAAAAGGAGCTGTGTTTGACGAAAAACTCACTAACGCATAATCTAAGTAACCGAGGTAAGCTAAGATATACATTATTGATAGTTTGTCGTTAGTATAAGTAATCGCTATGTAATTTTATCCCATAAGTCGAGGACAGATTAAGGACGATATACAGGCTCGTTGTTGTCAAATGCTGTTATCTGAAACTTTTAAAGCGTAAACTCTAGTAATTGAGATGTTCTAAAAAAACTACCTTCAAATGCAAAAGTATCGATAATGTTCAGAAATCAGTCTGTATATGCAGCATTTGATCTGGCATAGCTTGTGTTATAACGCTTCTAGGGTTGGCATCATGAAGGTCAAAACAAAATATCCTCCGCATAAATGGTAGCGGCCGGCCGGTTCCAAGTTGACATTGTGCAGCTGACAACATTTACCCTGAGTTTAAGACCAGACCGTTAATTAGATGCCATTGACGGGATGTTAAACTGCTATAAAAGTTGTGAAAAGTCACTTTATTGTGGATTTTCGGAAATTAATGGTGGGATTACTGTGTAAATAACGGTGGAGCTAGTTATAGGCAAAAGTAATTCATCCAAATGGCCATCAGATATAAGTTGTTGTTGCATTTATAGCTTGCTACAGTCTAATCCATCTATATAATGACCTTAGCATCGACATATGTTAGCCTCAGAAGAGGATATATCAAAGGCTGAAACCTCTTCGTGCTAAAAGAAACATCATGTTTTCATGCTTTGATCACATTTTGCTGAGACCATTTCATAGAAAGCAATGCAAAAGCTCATCAGCGCTTGGTGGTTTGTCACTGTACTAAGCCGGCTGCCAAAAGTTGAGAACATGGCTTTTATCTTGGTATGCAGACCAACGCGCCTGCATAGCAAATACAAATGCACAATTTATTTGCGGATGTTGTCATTAAATGTTAATATTGCAGCTATATCATTCACGAACAGACTAGGCCAATGAGCAGAGTAAAGAATTAGCTGATCCAGCAATGGCCTTGTGACTTATTTGAATATAACTAAGTTGATGGAAACGTAATCTAAACAAAACGATCGTCCATCTTCCTTGTAAGATATTTGGCATGATTAAAACTGATATTTGTTCAACAATTTATCCTTTAAATCATTCAGTCAATAAGCATATCGAAAAAGAGTTAATCTGCTTTGCGGGAATTTATTACCATTCTTTTATCACATTAAGACGATAATGAAGTTAGCACTTTTATAAACTGAGAGCTTTAATGTAACAATATGGTAGTTCCTGCTTACCAAAATATTCACGTTAACACCAGAGCCAACATAAAGATGACAATGTGTATATTTGTCATTACCAAAGAGACTAAATAGTAGCTGATCATAGTGCGTCAGCCTTTGAAAGGGAGTTTTAAAGTACCTATCGCATGATTATAGGTACTTAGCCGAAATCGATTGATAATGTGATCAACAAACTCAAACCGGTCCAATAACTGTCGCTTCTGATTAGTAAATGCCAAAATGTTAGTTCGAATTAGCGCACTCGACCAAATGCTGTGGCAGCCGTGATCAAGGTCAGACCCAGGCGTGTGACGACGGCAAAGTTACCTCGTTCTCAGAGACTCAGGGAGTTCCCCGTTGTGAAAATTGTATTTTGTTGGCGATCGCTTCTCATTTTTAGATATTTGATTGCCTTTGCCCATCTTGCAACTAAACAAATGTAAAGGTAAATCGCTGTTGTGTTGGGTGTTGCGCGCGTACACGTCGGGACAGTTTCCTGATAAAGACGATTTAAAGAAACAATGGACTGGTTAGCTGCTACGATCGCGAGACAAACGGCCGGACACGGGCAACATTTAACCGAGGGATTATTTAAGCAGGCTACGAAACTTAGGGAAGAGCTTTGTTGCAAAGTCTACCACGTTGCAAACTAGTTTGGAAGCCAGATGCTGAACGTGCTTTTTTTTTGCTGTCAGGCAAACTTGAGAGTTAGTTGAGGCAAGTGACCCCCATATATTAAGAGACAGAAGCATAGGATGAGACTTGATAGTAATCAAATAGTCCCTTGTGTTGTTACGAGGATATAATATATATCGACCATGCCGCAAATTCATTGATCTATATAAATATGACAATTTAGAAGACTGATTAAGCTGGTGCATTCCAGAAGGCGTTGTCGTTGTGGCCACGGAACAATAAGCATATAATATTGAATAAACCCTAGGTGTTTGTTTGTTTAGCACATAAATATCACTCATATAGCTGGTTTTGGTTGTTGATATACTGATTTCGATCACAAAGCGCGGGCTTTCATGGCAGATACATTAACAGAATAGGTATTTTTCGGTTATATTTCCATAATCTGGCCAAACAAATGACCGGATTTTTTGTGCGATCGGAACTTTTACACGAACCAGCAAAAATGCATGTCCCTTTGGTGTCACCGAATATAAAACGACAGGCAGATCCGTCTGTCTGCGACGGGTATGTTGTTTAAACCTGTCTTGTGACGCAAGAATAACTGAATTTCTAGTAATTGTAAAATACAACGCCTTTCCCGTATATTCTTTGCTTTTCCTTTCAAACAGCTGCTATGCTATGATTAAATTTTACCAGATGCTTTCGCAGTGTATCTGCTATCTGCGTCAAGAATTTTCGGTTTTCAGAACGCCAGCATAGACATAGGGGAAACGTTTGATCTGCCTCATACAAGGCCCCATGCGCAGTCCCCATGCAAAGTCTTAATTCCTTGCCACTTCAAAAGCAGAGCATCTCACCACTAACTTAGTATGATGAATACACGGCAGCCAAGCCTTATTTTTACATTATCGCCCTTCGTTTTAGTGCACAAACTACACAAACTGCTCCGTGGCGGTAATTAAACGAGTGCACACACATTAACCATTGAAGCAGGTTTGATCGTTTCGTCGATCGTAGCGTATCCTTTCCCGTCAATGTTGTTTAAGCACAACCATGGACCTATGTTGAAGCATGTTTTATTACCATTTGTATCAGATTAAACGTATGGTTCATGTACATACTTGAATATAATATTTCCAATGATATTGCTCTACTGTGCTTAAGAGTATGTATAAT
>CM067351.1:1888301-1958301 GCA_034190875.2 Urechis unicinctus | reverse complement strand
TCAATAGCACTCACCAAACCAGTGACACCTCTGAAACATCGGCAACGTCTTGCGATTAAAACTATGACTGGACCAATTGCCCAGTTAGATAGAAAGGCTACATTATGCCATATACAAATCCTCCATCTTGCTTCAAATCACTCATAACATGCCATGGTGTGTAGTTATTCGCCAGCTTTTGTGTAAAGTCTTTAGCTTACAATTCCACTTACAGTAATCATGTAGCAAGAAAAATAATGTATTTGATGTAACTGCAGAATCTCGATGGTCGTGTCGGTTCCAATACAGCTAAGTAATGAAACAAAGATATCCCGTGTCTGTTCCACGACAGCTAGATTATCAAGCAAAGATATCCCGATATCAAAGATATTCTATTTGAAGACAGCTGAGTTATCAAACAAAGATAACCCGTGTATGTTCCAACACAACTAAGTAGTGAAACAAGGATATCCCGTGTCTGTTCCGCGACAGCTAAATAGTGAAACAAGATATCCGGGCAACGTAGACATTAGTTCTGTGTAATCGCAGTCTTCAATATAAACCATGTAATATTGATGTAGCTACAACGTATTATAGCGGTCATTGATGTACGTTAATTGTTAGATAAAAGTGGTCTCGATCAAGTGATGAATATGTATGCTATTTGTAATTGAAAATCTATCGATTGCAATATCTCGTTTGTCACTAGCACGCTGCTGGAATCGGGTTTACAGACCCTTACGGTGGGAAGCCATTTCAACGAACCACATCACTGAATCACTTAGACGATTGTCCAAGAAGGGCTGAACATAGCCGTTTAGGCGGGAAGCCGGATCGGAGTGGGCAGAGGAATCAGCATTTGTGCGCGGTAATTGCATGTGATCACATTTGCACCTCCGCTCGTTAACAACTGGTTATTAAAACAAACAGTTGAGCCGCTTTGAAGTGTTCAATAACATGCTTGTGTCACAGCATGCCACGTCTAAGGCAGCGAAATAAAACTGTCAACAGAAGTCACACGACGGCAGTCAGACTGGCATGGCCACTTCCACAACATACGCAAAGAAATGTCAACGACAAGGTGGACTAATAAATTGGATAAAAAAGTATTAAAATCATGTAGGCTGGCCATTGCGAGCTTCTTTCATCTGTCCACTCTTGAAGCTGCTCGCTTTAATTATACATAACTACATTGTAAGTGTATAAACCAGTTTTTAATCATATTTGTGTTAATGCAAGTGAACCAATAATGAACTATTGCCAATTGTTTAAGTTTGCTAACTAATACATTTTAGAATGGGACATGAAGTTTTCAGATTGGGTATGGTATTCATCGCAAAAGGCTGCGGACAACTACTTCCGGACGAATAAGCTCTTTAACAGTATTACCTTGGCTATCGATGGCCATTCACGTTGTTTGTCTGCAGTCAGAAGCATTGTTCATGTGCGAGTGAGTTTGCAGCTAGAAACTAATCAGCATCAGCTGGATACCCAGGTTATATTCCCATTGACATACAGAGTGAAGTGCTTCGGTGTTTGTTTCACATGTGGCCGCATTTTAATGACCTTTATGCCTTGGCTACATCTACATTCGCACCTGCCCCAACAATGGCAGGACATGTGCAAATTGTTTAAGCAGCACCTCGATATATCCACCTGTGTCTGCCTATGGATAACTGATCCTATGGCATTATGCCCGCTTAAGAGACGAATGACTGATACAACAGATAATTCTAAAATTAAGCGCATATACACCTGGCTGCGGTGAAGATAGATTAACCACTATCACATTAATTATTTTAAGGCGATGAACAGTGTCACATAAACTGAACTATGACCTGATAATTATTGCAGAATCGTTCCACGTGACTAATTTCAGTTTAGAAATACATTTGTACCGTTTTATTCACCAAAACATCTAGATTATATAGGAGTTTATGTAAATGCCAAGATTCTGAGAAGCTTTTGCCAGCTGTACTGACGTACGCGTTCATTTGCTTCCTATTCAAAACAAATTATTTGCAGGAATCCAGAAGCCAACAGCACCTGGGTCGGAACTACTTGGGGTATCTTAAATTGATTACTTCTTCGGATAATATTACTTTTCTCTCTCTATTTGGATTTGAAATGATGGTGTTAAAATACTGCTTATTTAGATATTAATGAATTAAGTCTACACATCAAGAGATCGTTAATTCATGTAGTGACCAATGCTCTGATTTATCAATCATGTTTGATCTAAATACCAGTCAATTTTAGTTAAATGGTTTCCGTTAGTGAGCGAGACAATCAAGAGGATTGTTTCTACGCGAATTCACCGCCTGCATCTTTGCAATGCAAGTCGTTACCCGCTCAAGCCATAGTCCTTCACGAATATATCATATACACGTGACATTCGATAGTGGGAATGAAAAAAATATATTGAATCTCGACGTTTTCCAATTAGCTGAAGACCGATAGATATTTGCCTGGGCAAACTGAAATGCTTAGGCCGGTCGGATAATTCGTAAAGCTTCAGTGTTTTGAGACGAAGTTGCGCGGCAGGTCGAGAATATCTTTTGATTTGTAATCAAAAACCACAACTCTTGGATAGATTATGGCAATATTTAACACGCTTATACCCAAGTCAACCAGATGATAGCGAAACAATGGAGACAATGTCGCATAAGAGTATTCGACAACCTGGGTTCTCAACCTGGGTTTTCTTATGTTATCGCCCAGTTCACAGAATCCTTTCCAGGGGTGTTTAGTTTTAACAAGATGCCAACAGTAACTGCGGTCAAGAGCATCTGGGCATCTAAGGCGATGCATTTTGTACGTAACTAAATAAACTTCGCAGTGTGGTGTGCGAGCAAAGACTGAAGCGTGTCATTATAGGACCACCTCAAGGTCAAGGACCTTCTCGTTGAAGCTCTCTACATCTTTCACATTTATTATACATCTGAGAACACGTGTTTTAAGTTTGCTAGTATATCTGTACGTAATGGGCCTTTTTTTGAATAGTTTGGTTTGATTAGGAAAATGTCTTTAATACAGTCACACCCTAACTACTATTCGTAGTTCTATGGGTACCCCTGCAAATATGCGGGCTGAGTAACCAAAGACCACACGAGTGAGGGAATGATTGAGTTAACGAACACGTTAGTGAGTGCGTGAGTGAGTGAGTGAGTGAGTGAGTCAGTGAGTGAGTGAGTGAGTGAGTGAGTGAGTGAGTGAGTGAGTGAGTGAGTGAGTGAGTGAGTGAGTGAGTGAGTGAGTGAGTGAGTGAGTGAGTGAGTGAGTGAGTGAGTGAGTGAGTGAGTGAGTGAGTGAGTGAGTGAGTGAGTGAGTGAGTAAGTTCACGGACGGATAAGGTCTATGTTAAAAGCTTGTGATCGATAATGTAGAACTTAAACGTGGCTTATTTACATGTCCGTTATTTGCCAATTACAGCTTAGAATATCGCCAGATTATTTATAAAATCCCTGAATGTAAAACATTTGGTATGATGTGGACCAAACCAGCTACGACGCTAATAAGTCACAGCACAATTAACCGGAAGTTTCTATCCGTCTGCCTCCCGAAACAGCCCCTGAGGCCATAAGTTAATAACATCTACCAAAATTAAAGATCGATTGCGGCCACGCAAAGCGCATCTAAATTTGCTGAACATGCAAAAAATAAGGCCTCAGTCGATTGCAGCCTCATACTAAACTATATATGTATATATATATATATATATATATATATATATATATATATATATATATATATATATATATATATATATATATATATATATATATATATATATATATATATATATATATATATATATATATATATATATATATATATATATATATATATTTCAAGATTCATTAAGCCCATAACATTTGCGGTTTCAATGTCTTATGTTATTAGTTATTTACAAGCTGTGGCTTTGTTTAGCACAAAAAGTAACACGATATCTTGAGGAATTGCAGCAACTTCGAAGTTGCGCATCTTTATATTCCTACATAGCATTTAAATATCTAGAGTTTAAAAGAATGAGCAAAACACCTCATCGTGACCTTGGTTAATCTTCTGTAGTTTAACTAAACAAAGGAACATGCGACCTTGTGAGGTACAGGTCCTCTAATCGATGGCGTCAACCAATGGTGGCTATGTGAGAAACAGTAAGTGGATGGTTGCTTCTAATGACAATCGCATGTCACCAGTTCGCAGTTCGTTAGGTTGAGCCTCATTGTGCATTTTCCATACTTATTTTACCATGAATGTATCATTCGTCATAATATTGTGATATGGATGACGTTTCTTATTGATTAACAGTTATACATAGAAGGTAATACTAGCATTAATACGATGATTTGGGTGCATAACACTATTGGTCCTTTCTAGACGGGCATCAACTAAGATACTATCTCTGAGGCCGAGGCTCAAAAGCTAAACGGTAGTCAGATATTATTATGCGTATGCGCAATGAATTTTATCATGACTACTAAACAATACAAGTATCATTATTTCCAAAAAATGCAATCCCTAACAGCAAGCTAGAAGCTAGAACTCATGCTCGAAACATAACGACGACAACGGTTTAATAAACCAGCGGCCTCAATAATATTCTTTAAATGTTGCTTTGTACAAATTATGGAACGGAGAAGAAAAACAGCTTGATTTTGATTATGCTAATTATGATGTATTTAAAACATTGGGTTTACATTGACGCGTACAAATGCGATGTGGCAAGTTATGTGTGTTCATCATTATGCTAGTTGTATATGTGATGGTCCTTATCTACCGTTCACGCTACGCTGAAAGGCATACCGACATATTCAAATGACAACAATATCTTAGTTGCAGCGCGTGACATCGGAGGCTAATATTCTCTATCACTGATACCAAATACAATGCCAGTGCATTTTTTATTATGTGCATCCTTTAATAATGGTCGTGCTTTCAGCAAAGTACACTCTGTAACTTTTCTTCTCGTTTAATATGTCTATTATGCACTGTTGCATTGACGTTTAGATATATTCCTCTTCGTCCTATCAAATAATAGCCTGAACAGTTCCCCTTATAACAGGGCCAACGCCCATTCTGTACTGATCATGGTATTCATTGGCGTTTTTGTCCGAACGTCAGAACGAGCTTCGTTAGGCGTTGTCATAATTATCAATAACGATAGTGGTTGCAAAATGAACTGCCATCAGTACATGCGTATAACATAAATTTGAACAATGAACTCTTCAATAGAATATTGCAATGAATGTATTTATATACAGCTAGTTACTCGTGGAAATAAGCACGTTATTGCTGGTTTCATGTATTGAGCTTAACATTCTAGTGTTAAAACATTCAGCGAACAAATTTCATGCATACTTGGAAACTTAAACTGCACCATTGTACATATCTGTGAAGATTGTAATATCGATTTGTTGAACGCCAATGATGATACAAAGAGCCGTGTTTTTAGTGAACAACTGTTCAGTGCGGATTTATGTCCTTGTATAACAAGACCCAAAAGAATGACTACAGTGCTATACTAATTGACAGCATATTTAGTTAAAATATTACACGTAAGGTAACCAATGGTATACACATTAATTACATTAGTAAACAGCTCCCCGTATTCGCTGTAAGTTCTATAAAAAGTGATGTGATTGAATATGATAGCAAATGCGTGTATTTAAGGGCACAACGATAAAGCGATAGATAAATTAGAGCTCCGTTTGGCATCAATAAAATGGGATGATGTCACCTCGGAAATTGGTCCAAGTGAAGATTACTCAAAATGTTTGATAACATTTGCAAATACATATAATAAATCATGTCCTACTAAAATGATCCCTTCCCCAAAGCAAATAAAGCAAAGGATCAAACCTGAATAACAAAATGCTTAGAAATGAGTGTAAGAAGAAAAACACACTATATAGGATCTTTATAAAACTGCGAATATAGATACAAAGAGTAAAACACGAATTAACTGTTATTTTTAGACGGGCTGAAAAAGGCATATTTTAGTGAACTTATGGGATTCATTAACAGCATTAAAAAGACTTGGAACATTACTGAAGAAGGAACCAGGGTTGCTGACGACACGGATAAAGCAAACAATATCATACTTACTTTGTCAACATTGGTCCAAACTTGCCTATAGTATTCAAAACGATGACACACTAGGATTCACAAGATCATTTAGCACTAAACGACAACAGATCAACGTATTTGCTACCCGTTACAGAACAGAAAATATTGGATGCTGTATCAAATTTGGAAAGCAAACTTTCAAGTATATGCAATAATATTAGAATGAAAACGTTAAAATGGATTATCTGCAAAATCACCTTGCCAGTAAAAACACATATTTGTAAGCTATCGTTCGACAATGGTCAATTCTCTGATGATATGAATATGGCAAAAGCTATTCCTATATTCAAAACCGGTTACCAGCAAAATCGTTCTTATTATATACCAATGTCTTTGGGGGGAAAAGCATAACCATCGCACCAATGAAATCTAATACTCATCAAGCATTTACAAAACACTCTAGGAATAATTTGTCTCCAATGTATCAATTAAAACCTTATTTCAATGTCTGTAGTTCTATGCTAACTCTTTGTTGATTTACCATGTACTCAGTAATCGTAGATATTAAGAATCAATGTTGAATAATGTCACTTGTGAAATTTCCAAACTTGCTGTATAGGTAACAGGTATATTAATATTAATCTATCATTATATATTATTGCATGTATAGTGTATGGTTGTTGTGCACAGTGAGCGGGTTAAGGCCTTGTGAAAGTTGACAGACTTCTGCTTTGTCACTTCACCCTCGCTGAATAAAGTATTTCTTATATTCTGGCTGAGGGGAAGGATATAGACAAGGACGAGTAAGGGTCCGAGAACAGATCCTTGTAGAACACTGTGTACACGATGGACTGACGGACATATGGCGATGAAGATTGACTATACATTCTAGATTTAATCAAAACAATATTAACTCCAGCCCTTGCAAACGAATGTATCGCATTTCTTCGCTCAATATGTAAAAAGGTTTAAAAACATCTGAACCCAATTAATTCGCTGCCATTTCCTAAAAATCTATGATCTGATGGTTTCAGCGTTGATATGCTATCGGAGAAAGTGCAGTCAATGTAACGTTGAAATACAAGTTCCGGACGAAACAATGTCTCGAGTAGTCTTATAAACGTATAGGTAGACTGTATTGAATCTGACAAATTACAAAATAAGCTAGTATGCTTAGCAAATCAAAGTGAAGATCGATAAACCACTATCACATTAATTATTTTAAGGCAATAAACAGTGTCACATAAACTGAACTATGACCTTATAATTATTGCGGAATCGTTCCACAAGACTAATTTCAGTTTAGAAATAAATTTGTACCGTTTTATTCACCAAAACATCTAGATTATACAGGGATTTATGCAAATGCCGAGATTCTGAGCAGCTTATGCCGGCTGTACGAGTTCAGCCGTACGCGTCCGTTTGCCTCCTATTCAAAAACAAATATTTGCGGGAATCCAGCAGCCAACAGCACCTGGGTCGCCACTACTAGTGGTATATTAATTGGATTTTGTACTGCGAGGCTAATCCATCTACCGATAAACTGTCTATAAAACACATGTTAATTCTTTGGATAATATTACTTTTCTCTGTCTATTTGGATTTGAAATGATAGTGTTAAATACTGCTTATTTACATATTAATGAATTAAGTCTACACATCTAGAGATTGCTAATTCATGTAGTGACCAATGCTCTGATTTATCACGCATGTTTGATCTAAACACCAGTCAATGTTAGTTCAATGGTTTCCGTTAGTGAGCAAGACAATCAAGAGGATTGCTTCTACGCGAATCCACCGCCTGCATCTTCGCAATGCAAGTCGTTACCCGCTTTAGTCATAGACCTTCGCGATTATATCATATACACGTGACATTCGATAGTGGGAATGAAAAAAATACATATTGAATCTCGACGTTTTCCAATGACCTGGAGACCGATAGATATTCGCCAGAACAAAATGAAATGCTTAGGCAGGTCGGATAACTCGTAAAGCTGCAGGTCGAGGATATCTTTTGATTGGTAATCAAAAACCACAACTCTTGGATAGATTATGGCAATATTTAACACGCTTTTACCCTAGTCCACCAGATGATAGCGAAAAAAATAGATTTAATGTCGCCAAAGTGTATTCGACAACCTGGGCTTTCATGTGTTATCGCCCACTTCACAGAAAACTTTCCAGGGGTGTTCAGTTTTAACAAGATGCCAACAGTAACTGCGGTCAAGAGCATCTGGGCCTCTAAGGCGATGCAGTTTATGCACAACTAAATAAACTTCGCAATGTGGTGTGCGAGCAAAGACCGAAGCGTGTCATTATAGGACCACCTCAAGGTCAAGGACCCTCTCATGGAAGCTCTCTACATCATTCACATTTATTATACATCCGAGAACACGTGTTTTAAGTTTGCTAGTATATCTGTACGTAATGGGCCTTTTTTAGGATAGTTTGGTTGGATTAGCAAAACGTCTTTAATATAGTCACACCCTAACTACTATTCGTAGTTATATGGGTACCCCTGCAAATGTGCGAGTGAGTGAGTGAGTGAGTGAGTGAGTGAGTGAGTGAGTGAGTGAGTGAGTGAGTGAGTGAGTGAGTGAGTGAGTGAGTGAGTGAGTGAGTGAGTGAGTGAGTGAGTGAGTGAGTGAGTGAGTGAGTGAGTTCACGGACGGATTAGGTCTATGTTAAAAGCTAGTGATTGATAATGTAGAACTTAAACGTGGCTTATTTACATGTCCGTTATTTGCCAATTACAGCTTAGCATATCGCCAGATTATTTATAAAATCCCTTAATGTAAAACATTTGGTATGATGTGGACCAAACCAGCTACGACGCTAATGAGCCACAGCACAATTAACCGGAAGTTTCTATCCGTCTGCCTCGTGTGTATATGTATGTATGTATGTATGTATGTATGTATGTATGTATGTATGTATGTATGTATGTATGTATGTATGTATGTATGTATGTATGTATGTATGTATGTATGTATGTATGTATGTATATGTATGTATGTATGTATGTATGTATGTATGTATGTATGTATGTATGTATGTGTATGTATGTATGTATGTATGTATGTATGTATGTATGTATGTATGTATATGTATGTATGTATGTATGTATGAATGAATGTATGTATGTATGTATGAAAAGAGCTCCGTCTGATGTCACCAATTATCGGTTTTTGTGCGCAGATACTTTATCGGATGGTTACACAATAAATTTGCCACAAAGGATGAGTCAGCTTGATCTTAGTGGGACACCATTCGTAGTTCAATGTCCACCTGCAGGTTAATATACTGTGAAGAGACTTGTTTGTGTTAGCTAGTTCGGTCGTAGCAGAAATAAAAGGCTTTTCGAAGCTGCTCTCTGGTCCATATATCAGGACGTAAATGTGTTCTTTCTTCGCTAGACTGAATCCGAATGATGCAATCGCTTAATGATGAGCACTATATATTCCAAAATAATGATGATCCTATACTGAATCGAATTTGTTACATCTCGTTCTTACTGGGTCGAATTCAATTGCAGTATGCATAATTCATCAAAGAAACGGAGTGCTGTATTATCTAAATGTCTCATTGAACAACATCGGCGTCGGTTATAATTGCGTCCTCTTTATATGTATATGCATCTGCGTGATATTGAAGCGGGTCTTTCATCCGACCAATAGTTCATGAACGTACAAGTTACCAGAATATCAAGATGGTACCTACCAGCGAGGTTAGGGATAATGATGTTGAAATATTACATGTTGGTGGATCCTTGGACTGACTATTTATGTGTTCCGACCAGTACGCCATAATATCAAGCATGTTTGCTTTGCATGCAAGTCAGTGTATGATCGAATTCTTTTTTTTTTTTTGTATAAATGCAAGTAATTCTAAGGAGAGTAAAAGAACCCACGGATTTATATTTTTTAATTATGTTATCCTGATGCCTTTCTAATTTATAAACTTGATTGCAACTTTGGTTGACAAAAAGCCTGTAATTACGCTGCATATCCACTGAACGTTATCGTTTCTTAATAGCCCGTCAATTCGGCGTTAGGCGAAGCTGCAATGTTCTCAAAGAAATGTTTAACACATGAAATAATTTCTTTATTTTACCAATTTTTCACTGTATATAACTATAATCGGAGGAATTCTTACTCTACGCAAATCGAAACGTTTTTGATACGTATAAGGCTGTATAATTACAAGAACACATTTAGCCATGTAGATATGTATGTCGTCTCCATTGTCGTTTGTAGGTGCTCAAAACAGCAGAGAGAGGATTTCAATATTTTGTGAAAAAGTTACAGGTACTCCCATAGTCTAATTGATAGGTCTCTCGATTCCCAGTGGGCGTGTTTATTGCGTTCCACAATTGCACGGTGGTTGCCTACTCTATTGCTTAGGAGTGTTGGAAGTATTTAAGTTATATATCGCGGCAGCTTCTATATTCATTAATTTACGCCAGAGGTGTCAAAATCGAATATCTAAACATCGACATTTTTGCTACAGAAACGCAATTTGTTCTTCGATATGTCAGAATACCCTTGCGTCTAAATTCGTGGGCTGAACGGCAACGTCCCTAAACTCGTGGTTGTCTGCTGTGGCAGGAAACGAGGACACGCACACATAGTGCGTCCTGTCATGATAGCAACCGAGCTCATTAGGCTATATTGCCCGTTCTAAATAATTGATTGGTAGGAGACGGTTTATGTGTGTCTTAGTAATTCGTATGTCGTAAACACCGTGTCATGGAAAAATCTAATGAGAGTAAATATTGGTTCGAACTGATAAAATGCTAATTATCGCTCAATTAGCCATAATTCAATTATTCATACCGTGTGGCGGTGAAGTGTTAAAGCAAAAATACTGACATGCCTGAGTGAGATGTGGATGTATGAATATATATATATATATATATATATATATATATATATATATATAATCAGATGCTTTAAGGTACCTACAAACACGTATGTGGATAATCATAATATTATATTACGTATTGCTGCGCCTTAGGGCTTATTTTCGATGACATCAAACGTTATCAAGCATGTCTGCTTTGCCTGTGTAAGATTTAATGGTGGCTTAGTATGAATTAGCCGAAGGTGATTAGGAGAAACCACGGCGATATTTTGCCAAGCGTCTACCGAAAATAATGTTTTCCTGGTGCCCTACCCATTAAGCAATATAATTGCGGTTTTTAGAATGCTTGTGATTACGCTTCATAGTCATGGCACATGTAAAATGTCATTATCTTAGTAGCCTGCATATGCAGAGTACCGCTAAGCAATAAGGCGCCGAGACGAGTTTGTATAAAATTTCAACGTGGCGGACTTTAGAGGGGTACAATTGGTGCGATACTAATGCATCGGGAGTTTGCGACACGAAGAAAGGGTGAGGGGCGATGCTAGGCTTAACGTGCGTTGACATTTACCAACGGATTAATAGTCATACTGTAGCACTAACAAACCGTCTCTATCCAATGTAGGATGACCAATGCATCGTGTTTTGCTACTACAATTTGGCTGAGGCGTGATTTCAAATACTTGGTGCATACTTGGTGACAAAAAGCTCCATTGAAATCATTATAAACATCAAAAGCAGCGGCTAAACTCCACTTGAATAAGCGATGTAAATTCAAGTGGTGTGGGTCTTCTTAAGGCGTGAAATATTCATAATATTACAGACCCATTTAAATGCACATGTCATTTTACTTTGGCCATAAAATGTGTATTGATTTAACCTTCCTAAAATCCGCATTGCGTACCTGACGTGCGACGATGAATTCCAGCATGAAACTACACATGTCAACTACAATGCATCTGCAGACGCGTTAGCTCTTGCATATATGGCATACCATACGCACCACTATTTCATTTTGCTGTCTTGTAGCTGAATGGGTGGTGCGCTGATAGTTATGCCACGATGCTATCCACTGTTGCTACTGGTTTTACTTCATGGTGCTGTCAGGTTATATATGAGGGCTTGGTTGGTTGAGCTCGAAGGTACTGCGTTGCGCCGGTTATCATGGCGAAATGAGCGGGGTTCGAATCTAAGGTTGGTGTCCTTGCGTTAAAATTATATGTGCGTGTCTGGGTGTGTCGCCAATTTTCAACTGCCGTAACACTTTTGAGTCGCTCATAAATATTTAGTAACCTGAGACTGACTGGTTGTATAGGCTGATTCGATGAATGGTTGTACTTGGAAATACGGTGGGGTACTTGTGGATACTGAATAATAAAGTGTGCTTGTTCTGTAATTAGGCATACTATTATATACGTGGGTAATTGTACCTATTCAAAGTAGCACGCAAGACGTAATGCGCTATACCAGATTATTCCAGTAACTATTGCAGTTGCAGTGTAGCGTCATAATTTAAAGTGCCTCCGAGATTTTTATTTTATTTTTCATCGCCAATGTTATATAAATAGCATATGAACTGCAATTAATATATCTCGCCTATCGATTCCCATTATCCATTCGTATATCGATGTATTCTATGTGCAAAAGTCCACTAAATCAGTCTCATTTTTTCGGATTGCGGGTGGGGCTATTAACCGGTAGTTACTTGATTATATTTGTAACCCGCCATTTCAAAACTGTCCGGAACGATGATTGGTGTTAAATGCAAGTAACATTACCGAATTGCACAAATGTTTGATATACATTTATACCGCGTAGCAATATTGGTATAAAACCTGGTTGCACCACTTTCAATCGCGAAGAAATCAAATATCGGTTTGATCGTCAAACTGTTAAAGGGGGCTTCCTGTGGCGTCAGGGAAAATTCCCCGGTTAGACGATGCTAGCCGTTACGTAGGACTCCATAACATTTGAATCATTGCCATTCACCCAAATACGCGACTAGGCCTGCTAGGTTACTTGTAATGAAAACCGTTTCAGCATTTTACATACCTCCTGATGACGGCTCGAAGAATAGTAGAACACGCTGCTGATTGATGAATTCTTGTGAGTGCTCTGATTCAGTAACTCTCTGCTACGCTATATCGAAATAATTAACCTATAAACGGGAATGGAGGGTGTTGAACTTGCTGTCAATTAACAGATAATATTGTGCTTGTAGCAGGTTGACAAGCCCCCACTTACTCAACTTAACCCACTCCTCAGTTGCTTACATCTTGCTCATGCATTCACTCTTCCACTTTATTCTGTGTGGCATGTTGATATGCCCACACTCGTTCATCTTTAGCCATACCTCTCATGTGTCAACCCCCCTGTGGGTCCGGGGGTAGAATAGGCCCACTGTATCCTTCTGCATGTCGTAAGAGGCGACTAATAGGGGGCAACCTGTTGGCCGTGGGTTGCGACTCGTGTCGGTGGACAATGGGATCCAAGTGGTTGAGTGGAGCGGTACTTTTGAGGATTTCACCTAGACGAATGACTGGAATGGCCTGGTCCAGTCAATCGGCTGGTGGTGACTTGCCCTAGGATACTATTTGCATTTTTACCTTTTTCAATATCATTCACTTGTATGTCCCTCTTTTCTCCATTTATCTTAGAAGGCGGCTGCTTAATCAGGTCAAACTTATCTATTAATCATTCTAGGCGCCATATAACACATACGCGTTGGTGTGCCGTTAAACCCTATTCTCACTCACTCACTCATGTGTCAGCCATGCTCATCCATTCTCATATTCACTGTTTCAATCAGTTACTCACTCGATCATCCACATGTGGCGGTTCCTGTTCATGTGCAAATATACCTGGCAGGGCTTGACGATAACCTATTTTATTGACCTCTGTCGCTTTAGCAAAGGTTGTTTGAGTCGGTCTTGATATTTTGTTCCAGTACCGACATGAGGGGAGTAAATATATTTGTAAAGGCATAACAGTGAACAGCTACAACCAGGTTACTCAGTAATGTGATGAGGGAGATCTACCTAGCGCAAAATTGCACCTAGCCATATATTGCAATCATCTTTTCGATATCCCTTTTTTGCTGTTAGGTAGTCCGGGATGGAAGTAAGATGTATTATAGCTAAACTCATAGTTACATCAAATCAAAACAGAAGAGAATAATTACAACAAACTTAACAATGTGCGATTAGTAACGCTGATCTCAGAGTCACTGTTTCAGGCTTCAATTTCGCCCTGACCATCAGGCAGCTGTGGCATCGCATATCAAGCGCAACAAATATCATAAATGCGCCAAGATATGTATCTCGACAAAATATCCATGCATGCAAGTGATAGTTAAAACCGTCTTAATAGACTGCACGTTCCCTTCTGTATTATCAATAATACCGAGGTGATCATGACCTGACAACCAACCCGGCTGTTGTTATTAGGTGGCTTATTATAGCATAATTGAGAATACAGACACCCACGTTATTGCTTAACAGAATGAAAGATTTGCGATCACATTTCGTCGTTGTGCAAATAGCTATCAACATCTGATAGACGTCAATTATTTGCTATCATTAATCACTTATTATTAAATCGACATATTTTATTTGATAAATTGAAAGAGTTTAAAGCAAATACCAACTTTTTGTGTCGCAATATTTTTGGTCCTCCATAGGTCGTCCACGAATTGTCTAAACACTTATTTATAGGCACAAATGCTCATGGTCAGGATTTCATTATCATTGTGCATAACAAAATAGACACTATCTGCAAAGATATCTCCAATTTCAAATGATGGTGTGCATTATTATGCCAAGTAGAAGGCAATTCCTCAAACACCCAGCAGGATTGGCGTAGGAAGATGCTGATATAGGTGTTTCCCTTACATTACGTAGAAGAATGCATTATGCTACCGTATCGCAAATGCATCAAACACATTGACCGCAGTAATAGCTTGCAGCGCCGAAGCTTGAAAAACACAATGATAGACCGGCAGGAGCAGATGCGCTAGCATTTGGCCTTGACTTTAATCGAACCCCCTGAGATCCCTTCCCTTTAACAGACACACGATGCAGGAAGAGAGCATCATATTTTTCAAGAAATCAGTCGGAGCTAGATTAAATACAGCTACTGCATGCAGCTAAATTACATCAATCTTTGTACTGTCCGTACATATTTGCGATTCAACATATACGACCAAGATACATATAGAAATGTATGCATATAAATATATATATATATATATATATATATATATATATATATATATATATATATATATATATATATATATATATATATATATATATTTATATATGTATATATATATGTTTATATATATATAATTATATTATATATATATATAGATATATATATATATATATAAATATATATATATATGCATGCATATATATATAAATATATATATGTATATATTTATATATATATACATATGTATATGCGTACTTATTTATATATATATAATATATATATATATATATATATATTAAAATGTATATATATATATATATCTATATATCTGTATATATATATGTTGATATATATCTCTATATATATATTTTACATATATATATTTACATATATATATATATATATCTATATATATATACATATATATATATATACATATATAATATATATAATATATATATATATATATATATATATATATATATATATATATATATATATATATATATATATATATACATATATATATATATATATATATATATAAATATCCAACGGTATTTGCATATAGCAATTTCACTGTACTTCTGCCAGAAATAAGAAGTTCATACCAAAACATTCAGTATAACAAATGTGTTTACTCAAACTGGCAAGCGGTCCTCACGCTATGACATAATTGGCTTGACATAACAATATCTGGCGTGGCTAAGCCGATGCCTTAATCGATTAAAATCAATGCTATGACTTCAATTAAAAAATATTGTATCATTATTCCTGTAATGAGCTTAGTCGCCAACAAGTATGGGGCCATGTTAGTTGTTACCCATTTCTGATGTGAAGGCTTTCGCCACCATATGCCACGTCTAACACCCCATTCCAGCACCAATGATCACCTTCCCCGGCAATCGTACTCGACTACGCCAATCCTGCCCATGACTTCACTATGGTATTTTTTCTGATGTTTCCTCGGGTTCGCACACATACTCCATAAAGAGTCAAGCAGTCACTGTATATTTCACTGCGTTATAGACCATGATGAAAATGATTCATAACGATAATATTGAAGATAATCGTGCTGCTGTAGTATAGGTTTATTATTCATTAGCGAACAAAACAACAGTATTATTGTAATACGGTTTATTGATAGCACACATTTCAGTCTTACCATAATTGTTACAAAATGCGCTTCACCGTATGCTTGCTTTTATGCGAACTGCTACGAAACAAGATATTTGGTCCAAGCGGTTACATTTATTGTGATCACCGCAGGTACAGAACCTATCAAGCAATATGATCAACCTTGTTATCAAGCAAATTCAACGCAGTGGTTGAACATATCACGGTACACATTATTCGAACCATGGCCCAGTCATGGATTCTTTATCTGCCTTAATTCTAACCTACATTAATTACAGACATAAAATGAACAGCAAACAAGTGATATTATGATAATATATACCACAAATGTTAATGAGCACACATGTCCAATTTTTATAGATTCCTTTGTAAAAGATATTTTGATTAATTTAATCAACTACTCAAATATGTACAAAAGCTTGAGCAAAACAATATTATACATTCAATATCAAACATGAATGTAAATTGTGCAAATACTTAAAGTGCATAATGCAACTTTAATGTGACACAGCAGCGAACCAAATTAATCCTCTTAATGCCTAGTCACCTCAATAGTAGAGCATCTCACCACTCGCTCAGTATGATGAAACACCTATTTATTTTACATTACCTCCCTCTGTTTGAACACCAAATGTACACAAACTGCCTTCTTGCGGCAATCATAACAGATTTTGAACATATCCTTCGCCAACAATGCTGTTTTCGAATATCTGCTGAGCCATGTCCAAATACGCTTGTTACGATTTTCTTAAGATTAAACGTATGCTTTTTGTTCAATCTTCGATTTGAAATTTCCAATGATACCGCTCTACGTTGTCACAGAGGATGGATATAATCTCAACTATCAACACTATAGGCAGGTCATCAATATCCTGATCACATTTGGCATCATATTCATTATGATCACGTACGCGTCACCTATTCAGCATTTGTATAATTGCCATTTTAGTGCAACCATCGCCAATGTTGCGTGATAAGCGTGGAGCTGCTATGGGCATTAAAAGAGTTTGCCTACCAATCTCAAATCTCTTTCTCGAGACTGTAAAGCCGTAAAATCCAACAATCCAATTATGTGGTCTTTATTTTGGATTTGGCTCCTTCGGGGCTGTTGTTTACTAATACTGTTAGGTTATCTAATGGTAAGCTATAAAAAAAAATTTCTTGCCATGATACTGGGAAATGACCGATATAATGCTGGCTACGACTGTCCAGGGACAGGGACGGACATCATTAATATCGGTGTAGTTAAATTAGCGTTTAGCACCCCAATAATAACAATGTGGTGCCGAATCTAGTCCACGCATATCAACTTTACCCACATTTGTACCGTTAATACAAGCCAAAGACATGCTAGAGCAACGCTTTCAGCAGGGTAGAAACCCATTGATAAAAAAGTGCGTTCCAAAGAGCACAACATCCTAATGAGACCTTGAACTCTTCATCCGTCAAGTATATTTATTTGCATCTTTACAGTTTAGAAATTGTATGTTATAGCTATTCCGGGAGTTGTCCTTGCCGAATATTTAAGCTTTTCTGTGGCGAGTGTTACTAAACAGTGCTCTTTTATGATTTGGAACCCCAAAATAGGTATTTAACATCATTCACTGGATGTTAGTTGAACAGCTGTTTATCATATCAAATTCCCTTCGCGCTAAAGTATAGATTTCGCTTAAAATGTAATCGCGTAAAATGAGCAAACTGTAAGAGCTAGGACGTATGTAGAGTGAAGCGAAACAAAACTCGTAGTAGAAGTTATAAGTGTGTATAGCATTTATATTATATGCACATATTTATTTATATGTATATACAGACATTTGTATATATATTTTTTTAATTTATATTTGTGTTCGCATTGAAACATACATATATGTATGTGTACGCATATATATATATATATATATATATATATATATATATATATATATATATATATATATATATATATATATATATATATATATATATATATATATAAGCATATATATGTGTATACATATTAATCTGCATATATATATATATCTGTATTTATATATATTTCTGTATGTATGTATGCGCATGTACACATATGTGTACATAAATATATATATATATATAAATATATATGTAAATATATATATATATACATAAATATATATATGTGTATACATATATATTCATATACACACATGTATTTATATATATGATGTATGCGCATTAATATAATATATATATATATATATATACATATATATATATATATATACATGTACGTATATATATGTTTATATACACATACATATATATAGATGTATGTGCATTATATATATATATATATATTACATGTTTACATAAACATGTACGTATATATATGTTTAGATACATATTCTACATGAATACATATATATGTACGTATATTTACGCTAATGTATTTGTGTATATATATATATATGTATATATATATATATTTATATATATATATATATTTATATTTATTACGCGTATATACATTTGTATATATATATTTTAATATATATTTGTGTTCGCATTTAAACACCTAGCAGTAAGGCGCTTCTTATTATTGTTTCTACGTGCATCAGTTGTGTAGCAGAAGTATTAACAACACGGTTAGCTTGCAATTCGTCACAGCCTCCATACTTTCGATTCAATGTTATACGTGAAAGAGATTTCAAATGATTAACCAGCATGGAAGTGCATTATTTCAAATTATGCTTATCGGTTGCACCTATGCACTGATGATTATGTCTTTCAAAGAACGAGCCTTCGTTTATGTATGATGTGTAATACATGTTTTGATTAAAACTAATTAAATTTGTAATTGTAAATTAACAACACAAAATGCGGTGCCAGACTGGTTGTTTCCGTTTAAAACTGTTTTTCGTGAAGAATATTAATGCCAATCTCGTAGTTGTGTAATATAATGTTCCCTCATTCACTCAACAGACGTATCCTTGTACGTTTATATACGTCCTTTGCATGTGCCATTTGTGAGTTATTACTTGTCAGATTAATATCAACTGCTCGCTTTCCGTGCCATTCTCATTGTAGAGATTAACATGAGACAAACGAAAATAGATAAATTGCAGGGTTTTTCAAGAAGGGAATAATGGCACTTTAAATTTAAATCAGGGATACCAACACAGCAAAATAACCGGAAAAATAGTTATTGAACATTCGCTTGGTTTGTTATCGTTGCAGTTGTGACAACATTGAATTAATAAGAATGAACCCAAATGAATATCGTAGATTTGTGTGCTATAAAATATTGCGCTGATTTGCCGCTTGAGCGTTTGAATAAACCTTAGAAGCATGGCCATTGCTGTGGGCGCGATTAATAATAGTATCATATGACAATTTAACGGTGGTTAATGTGCATACGGGCTTGGTAGTCGGTTAGTTCTTCTTGTTTTAATAAGTGGTGTACTTCCACATTGACGTTGACGGACTGCAGTAATTAAGTTAAGACAGCAAGTAATTGTACTCTCAGTAATGATGATTGTCAATCGTGTGAAGAGATTCAATTCGAAAAGCTTTACGTAACGGCGGAGCAATGTATCATTTTAATGCCTGCCTTCGGATTGACTGTAAAACAAAATGCGGCTTCGCGCATGTGTTGTTGGCTATTGATCTATTGCGGAATTTCAACCCAGCTATCACGATTAGGTATAATTCTTTCTTTTATTATCAATAACTAGATGGTTAAAATCCATTCGATTTTCTCCCATCTTTCCATTTCGACATATCATTTAGGGTATCTGTCCAGGAAAATTTAAAAGACAGTTACTTCAGGAAGATTAAAACTTATAGGTCATTAGCATTAGAGTGTTTCCGTTAGATGGCCACTTTTGTTCCTAAGCAAATCTATTAAATATGATAGACAATGAAGGGCAGCTGTTTCCGTTAATGCTTTTATAATATTGCTTCGTCACTGTACAACCGTGGAGCTTGTTTTACATGCACGGATATCATTACTTCGTAATGGTGAAAATAAACGAGCCCCATCTTTTCTCTTTGAGCTGCTTATAAGCTCTATAGTTGAACCGTACATGTACGCTTCGGCGATCTAATTGTATTGAATAAGGAGGGCTGACAATATAGAAGCATTTACCTATATATATACATATACTTTTATGTGTATATTTATAGATATTTATATTCAGATATTGATATTATTCATATTTCTATGTAACATTAATATACACATAAATATTTATATATTTACTAATGACATAAATATATAACAGATACTAATTTGTATATAAATATGCATGCATATATACATAAATATTATATATAAACAATATGTAGATAATACATTGATATACATATAATTATATATATATATAAGTAATTATATGTACACATAATATATATATATAAAGATATATATATATATATATGTATGCATATGCACACTTATATAAATACATATATATGTATATGTATATGTATATGTACATATATGTGCGTTAATATATATATAAATATATATATATATATGTATATATATATTTATATAAATATTATATATACATATATATATATATATATGTACATATGTATATATCTATATGTATATTTATATATGTATGCATATTAACCTATACAAAAAAATAAATAATTATATATAGATATATATACCTATATATATATACATTTATTATATATAAACAAGTATATATATATATGATTATAAAATATATATATTCATATGATTAGGGAGAGAGGATATATTTATTCATATATATGTATGTAGAGATATAAGGGTAGAGAGAGAGAGATAGATAGATAGAATGAGGGAGAGAGAGGGGATAGAGAGATAGAGAGAGAGATATAGAGAGATAGAGAGATAGAGAGAGATATAGAGTATATATCTAGATCTCTATATTCTAGATATATAGATAGATCTAGAGAGAGAGAGAGAGATAGAGAGATCTAGAGAGATATCTCTCTATGGATAGATATAGAGAGAAACCGAGACAAAGAGATAGATAGATTATATAGAGAGAGAGATACATAAAGATATATATATATCTCATTCAAGTTAGAGATTCTATGATGATATATATAGATATAGGATGGATATATTTAGATCTAAAATATAATATCTATCTCTATAGATATATATGTATATATATATAAACCTATACAAATATATATATATATAATGATATATATATACATAAATAGATATATATATATCTCTATTATATATATATATATATGATATATATATATATATATTATATATTATATATATATATATATATATATATATATATATATATATATATAATATGATAGAGTATATATATATATCTATATATATATATATATATATATATATATATATACTCATATATGTATATATATATATATATATCTATATATATATATATCTATATATATATATATATATATATATATATATATATATATATATATATATATATATATATATATATATATATATATATTCATATGTGTCCATAACGTTAATTAATTCACATTTTCGTTCAAAATGTTTGAAAAAAAATTCGTTGGACCATTTGAATATTATAGTCTAGTCTTAGTTAAGAACAAAGATAATCTTCCACGAGTGCTTTCTTTGGATTTTGAATATTATGTCGAATTTGATTTTTTTTTAAACTAACCATTCGTTGACATAGACCGAAAAATCTTATCATCCAACTATATAAACTTTGACCCAAAGGATAGAAATAATGTTGAATCATTGTGTGTAGGTTATGTTTCTTTGAAATATTAAGAGATTCGATCGATTTTTAAACTTTTTTGTATTATTGGATTAGGTCGCAAAACACATCTACTGCAAATACTATTTTTGTAACCCATAATGATTTCAAATTATTTCAAAATTTCGGTATTGCGCAAATATACGCATATATATATGGGCACGAAAGGTTGGATTTGTACGCATAAATTATAATCTATACTTTTCGTGATAGACCTTTATTAGTACATTCTAGCTCTCTATGATCTGTATATTCATATATCGGGCACAATCAATCATTTCCTCATAGTCGAGATTAAGTAAACCATCCCAAGCATCAAATGGCAACACTAACCTGTTCCAGCCACTGAACCCTGTATATTGCCCCCCAACTATCTCTCCCGCGCTCTCTGGCGTGCGCTTGCTTTTTCTCCCTATCTCGCCTTCTCTCTCAATCTCTTTTTCTCTCTCTTTTTCTCTCTCTTTTTCTGTCTCTGCCTCTGTCTCTGTATCTGTCTGTCTGTCTGTCTGTATGTCTGATATAGTAACCACTATGTTATTGTATCCTATTATTTGAGGACAGATTTAAGAACGACATACGAACTCGTTGTTGTCAAATGTTGCTATCTGAAAGATTTATAGCATTAACTCCAGCAATTGTAATATTCCACAGAAATACCTTTAAATGCATCGTTATCAAACATTGTGGAGGAATCTGTCCATATATACAACATTTAACCAGATATCTGTTATGTATTAACGCTACTCAGGTTGGCATCTCGAAGGTCAAAACTAAATATCCACCTCATAAGTGGTTGCATCCCGACGGTTTTAAATTGACATAGTAGAGCCGTGAAGATAAACACTGAGTTCACGACAAAACCGTTAATCAAAAGCCATTCATTCTTACGTAGGGCATCTTATAATGAATCAGGTTCTTGGTGTGAAAGAGCACCACCTAGCGTGTCTGTTTATGTAGTTACTTAAGCACAGAGTTGTACCTTTGGGTGAGGACCCAGACACGTTGCTGTGCATGGCAGCGCTAAAGATCCATTCTGGTAATTCTTTCGTCTTTGTTGCTGAACAGTCATCAATAATGTGCAAGGTAGCCTCACGCTTAAAACAGTGGTAGAAATAACAAAACCGCTTCCCTAAATCAACCACATACATCTCTAAATCAGACCACACCCATGGTCGCGACTGATAGGCCTCATTAACATGGATGGTAGGGCAGAGGATCACAATATGCTCACATACACAAAAGGAGGGCCATGAAAGTAGATTGAGCAAGGAGATGGTCTTTGCGCGTCTTGTCTACCAACACACAACGTCTGAACAGGGAAATTTAAACTTATTAGACTGCGTTGACGAACCTGTCATCTTTAATGTTAAGCTGTGCATCCATAACAACATACGTTCAATGCGCCACATGCCTCTGCTTTTTGGTGATCTGAATGGTGACACCCTCTGACTCATTCTCCACGTGCCTGCCACTACCATGTAGGTGGTCGTCATCACTCGTCCTTAGGTCGATCCACAGATCATACTTGCTGTTTAAGTCTATTGCAATCCTGGGGTATTGTCTACTCGTTGCCGAAACGGCCTTCTTCGCCTCATCCCAACGCTGGACGCCACGCTTGCACTGGGCTTCGAGCTTGGTTTGAGTTGCTCTCAATGGTCACCTCGACCTTTGTTATTTGTGGTTGTAGAATGACTTTGTCTCCCTAACGAGGCCTTATCTGTGTCTTGAAAGAGTAGTAGGATGGCCCTTATGCTCGCACTTTCAGGTTGATATTTCACAGTGTGTCACTTTTATTGCATGCAAGTTTCTTGTGGGGGAGCACACGTTCATACAGAATCAAAGTCCGATCTGTGTACTGGGTGTGGATCATGCGTGCCAGCT
Source organism: Urechis unicinctus (assembly GCA_034190875.2). Taxonomy (NCBI): domain Eukaryota; kingdom Metazoa; phylum Annelida; class Polychaeta; order Xenopneusta; family Urechidae; genus Urechis; species Urechis unicinctus. The sequence goes on along the minus strand of CM067351.1, from coordinate 1,934,407 downwards.
CTGGCTGGGTGATGATGTGATACTCTAAGGATATGCCGCGATTGTGTAGCTGGTATCGGTGTCACCAGTTGCGTGAATCACACGGCTGTGATCGTTGAATGTGAGCTCGTATTCCATTCTGTAACCAAGCACACTCTGGTATGTGGCTCTCAAGGGTTCAAAGTGAAGTGGAATATTAAATCAGTTGCCTTGCCATCTACCTCGGTCTCATCTTTGTTTCCTGCCCCCACTCGTCATCTCATGTGTCAATACCCTGACACTGGGCGTAAGTTCCCTCCCGTAACCATAAGCACCATGTGCATATATGGCACCCCAAGGCCTGTTGCCTTCTGGCGCCAGTTCGTTGTCCGTGGCCCACCAAACCCACTACCGAGTCTCTCATATACCCTGCAATCGTACGATTTGTTATGGGGGTCATGGGCATAGTCCGGAGGTAGAGGCGCATGTAATTCTGCCAGCAGGCGCCATACTGTATATTAAACGTGAAAGGTGTAGAGAGCTTGGATGGAGGGATGCACGGCATCGAGATGGTCGTGGTATGACAAGCTGGTGCCGTATGTTGCACATCACGCTGTAAAGTGTATCTGGTTCTGCCAGAACTGCATTAGCTTTGACCTCGTACTGGCCGGATATACCCCACCTGCTTTATCTGTGGCTTTTCTATTGAATCTAAAGGTTTGTGCTTTCATGTTTACAACTATGTGTCATACTCTGTCTTATTTTAAACGCGGAGAGACTGTTTCGCTGCATAATCCCATTGATAACACTGCAAGTTATCTAAGGCCAATCATGTATACTGTGGGTTAGCATAATATTGAATCAAATATGACCAAAACATGGCGGTCTTAAACAGATTTTACCCCGGACTCAGGAATTTCTATCATATGCAGGAGACAATTACAACAATAGGTCTTCCTTTGCAAGTTTCCAGTGGATCTGCGCCTCTTGATGATGGAGTGTTAATGACGTTGGGTCTTAATGACGGTATTGATGGGCGTTGGATTGGTACTGGTTGTTATTCAGGTGACAGGCCTATCGATTTTAGCATCTTTAACCCACTTTATGTTCACTTCGATTAAGTCAGTACCACGCACAAAATGCTAGATGGTGTCCCACTATGATATTATAACCATAACAAATTATAATCGCGTCTCTAGTCGTGTTACTAGCAGAACTATTAATTGAAGGCTATTGGATAACTACGACTTGCTTGTTAGCGCTATTCTTGAATTTACAAGTTGTCAATAAATACGAGCATTTATGGACCTAGAAAAAAACGGCGCACTCTGGTGATACTAGAACTGGAGACTTAGAAATGAGAGATAATAAGATATATGGGCTGGGAGACCCAATATCGCCAAAGAATGCTGCTCATAAAAAGTATGTTAATAGCAAACATAGGTAGAAGCACTGGGACCTGAGACAATATGTAGCTGAAAGGACGAAACCCCTCGCTACTATTTGGGCAGAAGCAAGTTGTGGCGCCCTTCGAAAATGATATGAGTGGTCGTTTGGTGATGAGGCCTGGTTTCCAACCTCATGAGACTCACGCTGTGAATATACCATGTTATCAAGTCGTAGGGTCATGCGCATGGGACTGTCTTCTTGTATGGGCGATGATACTAGCACTATAACACTTGTTCCTGTTATAAATGGAACACGTAGGAATAAGTAAACCTGCTCATCAACTGGTAGTTCTAATGTTTACAGCTGGAACAAGATAATGTTATAAAGCTTTAAACAACCACAAGGTGTCACTCTCTCCGTGTGACTCACAGCGGTGGACAGCTGCCAGCGGCGTAGACACCATGGCCTATCGTCATGTTAGTTTACCAGCAAACTTACATTGTGGAGTTCGCTCATTAATGGTGCAGTATAGATTAGGGGCGGTGCGCCAGCATCGCTGCTCTCTATACTACTTGAGATGTCTGACATACCTCGTTCTGGATACCACTGCGTTTATGAAGTAATGCTAAGTACCCAAATAGACTTGTGATATGATGGAAAAGAAAGCTGCATTTACCCATAGCGCTCAGTCTCACCAATCCCTATTGTAATATAATATGTCAAGCATATTGCTACATAGGGATGTTTCTAGGGCTTAACCGCGCGATATGCCCGTCTCAATTCAAACGGTTCTTTAGAGTGATACATGTTTCCTTGAACGCACTGTTCTGAGAGAAACATACTTAAGCCAGCTTTTCTCTCGCTTATTCCACGTTTGATCGCAATCAATTAAGCGGCATATACACTACGTTACAGATCGATACTACTTATAGTGATGATTATGGTAGTCTAAGTAGTGGGTCGATTTTGTTCCCATGACAAAGTCGCGCTGTCCGATGCGATACCTTGAATGATAATTTTTCGCGGCATATTTACAAAGCCGGATTATAAATAAGAACGTATTCGTCATGTAGTATTCCACTCGTTATCTTGCCCCTGATATGATTCATAAAGATCAAATTTATGTGTCTTATCGTCGAGCGCAATTTCACAATACCATAATAATATGTGGTGTACAGTGTGCATGATTCCTAATCTACTCAATGCTATGACGAAATGTGTAAAGCAGGTGTGCTTACACTTTAAAGTATCCTTGCCCTAAGCGATGTTGTTTGTTTTGCTCCTTGACTATTAATGTAAAAGATTTGCCTAAGGAAACCATTATTCATATTGAGAATGAATGACCTCCAGCAAGACCTTACAGGGAGGTACAATTATTGATTCCGTTTGATCATTAGAGGATTCCGGCTATTTACATCCCATTGAATCGTTCATTAATACTGTTGTTATAATGTAGGATCGAGAGAACAATATATATATATATATATATATATATATATATATATATATATATATATATAGAGAGAGAGAGAGAGAGAGAGAGAGAGATATATAGATATAGATATATATATATATATATATATATATATATATATATATATATATATAGAGAGAGAGAGATAGAGAGATCTATCTATATATATATCTATCTCTCTCTCTCTCTCTCTCTCTCTCTCTAGATCTCTCTCTATCTCTCTAGATATCTCTCTCTCTATATATATACTTATATATATGCATATATATACTATAGATATATATTCCATATAGATATCTATATATATATATATCTTTTTTACATAGATATATATATATATATATATATATATATATATATACTATATATATATATAAAACATATATTTTTATATATATATATATTTATATACCCGTGTGTGTGCGGGTGTGTGCGTATGTGTGTGTATGTGTGTGTGTATGTTCGTATATGTGCGTATGTGTGTGTATGTGTGTATGCGTGTGTGAGTGAGTGTGTGTGTATGTGCGTGTTTGTTGTGTGTGTATGTGAGTGTGTGTGTAAGCGGTACTATTATAGCTCCATTAGGTGTTATGTGCTGGACCCTATCCATGAACACACATCATCTCATATAACCAAGTTACTAGACCACCGCCATTTGTCCTGTTTCAAGTTCTTACATATTCTCACAAACCCGATACATGTAAGCGGTACTAAAGTGAAATGTTTGCAAATGATGATGACAAGTAATATAATAAAATCTGACCCAAATACCGACACATATATGCTACCCATACGACACTCAATGAACCTTAATGTCGGAGCTATGATATTAATAACACCTATAAACGCATCATAAGGTCACATTAAATGATAAATATACCTAGAGGTCAAAACTACACACTGGCTGATCGGCTGAGACTAATTTGGCCCAGTATGTCGCACGGCTGAATGTAGCTAAAGAACATCTGTATGGGTTAGCACAAACGTCGGTAGCATTGCTGCTGTGGATTGACTTCCATGCAAATAAGAAAATAATAATTTGAGATTACCACCAAACATCTAGGGAGATTACAAAGATTAAGATCTTATCAAGTAAACAATGTATGAGCTTTTATCAAGCAAACAATGTACAACCATCTACGATTGCCTTGACTCGCATATAATGTACTTTATTCCTGCCAGGCAATAAAAATTGAATGCTGTATACATCGGAATCAAGACATATCGCTTGATTGTAACATATTCAGGATGAATATTACATGGTTGCACGTCTTTTTGAACGATCAAAGTGAAGCGTATTGGCAAAATCTCTCACCAGTAATTAATACAACGGCCTTAGTGTCATTTCTATATATTTCTATACCCGCATATTGTAGAAAATGAAATGATCCAAAAGGTTCATTATGATGTAGCACAGTAACGTATGGTCAGTTTCATTCCGTCAATCCGCCACATAAACCCATTAGTATGAACCCCAAGCTTAAGGTGTAACATAAATGAAGCGATTCTGAAGAGGTAAGTAACCCATTTGATGCAGTTAGGTAACTTGCCTGCATAATTTTTTAAAATGCATTAAAATGGATATTAAATCGTTTCTGGAATACAGCCACATGCAATTGTATGACAAACTCAACATGCGTTCACAACTGAAATACTTTTAATATATTCCCTCAAGAAAGTTCCTGTAATAGTTACTGTTCAGTAAAGTACTATCGATTTAATTGCATGAACTAAGGGGATTGCATTTGACAACGGGGGCATACTTTGACTAGCATCATACGCAAATAGCATGTTGATTTGTGGATGAGGCATGTTCAAGGAATTGGTCGCGTTTTTATCAACGCTACAAACGTCTGTGACATTGCTGTAAATGTAAGAGATTCGGCATAATATTGTTATATATGAGATACCTATCAATGTATTATAAGCTAAAATCATATTCATTCTTCGTAATTTCTAACTAGAGCTTATGAACGACTTACGAGTTAACTTACTTTCTGACGGGCGATTCGTGTATGGAAGGTACAACAGCAGCATATATTCGATATATAACGATTCCGGCAATGAACCACACACCACTCTATTAAATGGTTCCTCTCCCTAGACCGCCGTTTTCCAACATTGTATCCAACAATAAATCTAAATATGCTTGTAATAATCAATTAGTATTAGCAGATCAGCAATAGCGCGACGATCGCTGACGAAATTACAATCATTGTCCAAATATTCAGGACTATGTAACTATTATTCATAATCAAGGAGAAATTAGAGCAGTATAACCAGAAATAGCATATCTAAGATCGTAGATGCTGCATTCAATTCATCTGCCAAAAAATCGTAATAATATTCGAAGCACATTTCCGGTCATTCCGATTCCGGTCAAAAGAATTCTCAGTTTAATCATTTCTAATTTTATAAAATTTTTGAGAAACAAACTGAAGGTTATGAGATTTGCTTCGCATTTAATAGGACAGTGGAAATTTGCAATATCAGCTATTCGTTCATATCAGCTACTATATTCACATTTCTATTTCCTATGAGCAAACATTTGATACACACACATATACATATGCATATATAAGTATATATATATATATATAGTAGATATATATATATATATATATATATAGATATATATATATAAGCAAGATATATAATATATATATATATATACTATATATATATATATGACCTATCTTGGATATATATATATTCATATATATTATGTTTATACATTTCTATATATATATATATAATTAGATATATATATATATATATATACATATATATATATATATATTGGCACACAGTCACATCTTGGCACACGATGTCAAGATCTTTTTGAGTGCTTTGTTCTTCAATTTTTTATTTAAAGTTGATGTTACCTTGTTAATTATCTCCATTCCGATTATCCATTGCAACGTTATGACCCCTGCATCGCGCAGGTGTTGGTTAGGGACGTTTGAAAAATGTTATATACTGGTCTGACGACAATTTTGATTCTCTGCATATAACAGCTTGTTTCTCGTTATAATCCGATTTATCATAATCCCAACTTCTGATATATTGCTAAGAATTAATTCCATCGCAAATATATTCTATTCACGTGACATTCGATCGGGGGAATAAAAAGTATTGTTGATTTCATAGAATCGACGAATGTTTGCACACTTATTCATAACCCCTCTAAATGCTAATATAGGGAAAAAGCCACTCACTAATAGCCATAGATATCACATAACCACCAGCTGCGTTATTTTGCTGTTCCCCACTCAAAATCTGCTCTCGCGTTCTGAGTGAAACGAGCCCATGCGCCTATGTGCCCTTCCAGTCCGCCAAGATCTCCAAACGATCAATATACACCCAGACAACTCCGTATACTCCCGTGACCCAGTTTAACTGTAGCGCTGTACGTTTCTAATCCCCTTACGCATCCTACTTCAACGCGAGAATGCTCTTCTGTCCTTACCCACCAGGCGACCATCATCCTACACCGTGGTAACTGTCGATTCCACAGATAGATTACTATCGTTTACGTTGCATTCTGAGTAACATGACAGAGTTCTTCCGTATTTGTTGGAGAGAAGAGGTGAGTTTCCCAATCAATGCAGGTCAAATAGTTCATTGGGATGTTCCAATAAGCAGGGTTGATGGATTCAGCGGGATGACATAAAAACATTTTAAAGCATTTTAAGCATGGCAACAGTTTCCGTCACACACGCCAAATGGCTGTGAATCGTGCAAATGACTACAGTCCAATTGAATTTGTAAATCAGGTTAATTCCATATCGACTAAATTAAAAAAACGTGACCTGCTCAGACTCGCCAACCTTTAACAAAGTCGCAATATGAAATCTCCCAAGGACGCGGATCGTTACCATGGCGCTGAAGCTATATAGCGTTGAGAGATTTGTCTGGGTCAATTGCGACCCTAAAAGTCAGGTACCTTCTTGACAAACTACCAAATATACATTATTCACACAGTATTCAACACTGTTGGATCAATGAATACCATATAATAACAAAACTTGATATAAAAACACAATACTACGATCGAAGCTACCAAATATCACTCTTTTACCCTAGCCATGATAATCTGGCTTCGAACTTTGACCCTAGATGAACGACAGATTGGCGAAATATAGAGCGATTACCAAAGTCAAGTCATATAAAATTGCCAATCTGACAAATAATGATCATTAATATTAAATTTAACTTATTTTGTCACAGCCCTGGTTAAGAATGATACGATCGTTACAGTATTTCGGCTAATAATGACATTTCATAAATTACGAAACTCGTAAACAATAACTCTACATTAGGCCGCTTACTTCGTGAATTCGTGAAAAGCATAGAAATTTGTTGTTAAATACGTATTTCCCCAACAAATACATTCCGACATGGACGGAAAAGAAGCTGTGTTGGTAAAATAATATACTATTTCTATTACTGTGTGTTCTGTATTACCTAATCCGCGTTTTACCCCTACCCAGACCGAATTTATATCCATGACCCAATTCCCTCGACGGAACGTCCTCGATTAGCTGATCTACAATTTAGGCGTTGGATGGGACTGTTACGTTGAAAAACAAATTGTTGTTTGACAGACTTGTTTGGCTATTATAGCTATAGCTATAGACTGTTCGTTGATATGTAAATGCAAAGAGAACTTGACTATGAAACATCAACTTTACAATTTTAACAATTGATCGTTGCCCTTCACTCCCTTCACGAGGCTTCAGCCATGAAGATAGATATGATATTATATGGACATTAAAGTCAGACATAACCATAATGTGTATGGTACTGCGCTGTGTGGCAAATTGTGATTGAAGAGACTAATGTTGCAGCACAATTGATGGTTTTAACTGCCCTGCATGATTTGCATGGTAGGTTTTATAAATCTATCAACACATATCAGTGGCTGCTTATCCACTGTCACTTGGTGTTTCATAAACTTAACTATTGCCAATTATCTTAATATGATAGACCTCAAAAGTCAATGGGTCCTCAGATTGCAATTATAAACAATACTTGGGGGTAGTCATATTTCTGATGTTGGATCTAAATTGTAAAGAGGTTGTTGATGTCCTGACCAAATATTAATTACAATTTGAAGTCACAAGATCTCATGCATATTGGGCTGTTGCCTATCCAGGCAATGGTTAATGTGATGGGCTATCAAAAGAGGGAATAAGTTGACGATGCAAATACAGACTTGAAAGTGTCAGATATCCCCAGAGGGTCACTTAATACAAATAACGCCAGTCATTAAATAAACAGCCTCTGAACTGCATAATTATTTGATTGCATAATCAATGAGCATTTGTGCTATAAAAACCATGACTATGATTATTATGTAACTTGACAGTAGATAATATTGAATGTTCTCAGCTGAACAGCTGATGTGGCCTCACATAAGTTTCCTGCATTGAATTATGTGATCTGACCTTGGAAGGTATCGTAAAAGTGAGTGTGGAAACATTTTATGAGGTGTTATATTGTGAAAATAAATAACCAGCATCTGTATACTGGGTCTCTATTTGCTATCCAAAAGCTCTCCAAGCTTCCATTCATATTTAGTTATCTAATGAAGATGCAGATTGAAATGCATTAGCATTTATATAGAGCTCTGTTAAAGTTTGGGCCCATGTAATGTGAATATGCAAGAAATTATATTTTGAACCAACCAGATATGTATATTTCCACAAATCGACCCACATATAATTCATTTATATAGGTACCTATTTCAGATGTTAGCTAAGGAACATGTCAAGGAACACTGCCTGAATTGACCATAACTAAAGTGGGCGTGTACTTGGCACAAATTGATTGCCTTGACACAGTCGGTTTGTTTGCTTTTAGGATGAAGTATTTTCAATTTTGTACCACGACCATGCCGACATTTTTGTAACATGGTCCTATTTTCATCAAATTATCAATTAAATGGTTTCGAAAACTCACACAATATGCAGGTCACATCCTGATGAACAAACGTGTAGCAATGGCAGAAATAAGCATTGTTTCTCATCGTTTACATCTGAATTAATGCATAGTCTGTAATGTGTCAATTATACTAATTTGCAATGCATATTGTAAAATGTATGTGCTTTTGTTTATTAGATACTACACCAGCAGCCCTAGCAAGTACCAGTTATGCCAAAAGATACAAGTGAGTATTTTTCATTCCTCTGTGATCTGTTAACTAGTGACAAGGTATAAACCAAAGAAAGGCTACTTTGCATTATAAATGAATTCTAGTTAAGTGACCTTCATATAAAAGGCACTAACCACTGCATGGTCTATAAAGGCATGTGCTATATTATGAAAGTCATTACAAGTCTGCTATAGCTAGCAACTAATAGAAAATATGAAAACAATATATCAATGCACATGCAGACCGCTTCTAATGGGAAACAAGGCAGACCCAAGCTCTACAACTTGCCTTCAGAAGTTATATTCAGATCCCCAGTCTAAGGTATGGTATATATATTGCAGAATATACTGTATTAATCAGGATAAATTTGTCAGACAGATCATTCCCAGTATCCCTTTTATGGTAGATGTCATATATTATATACAATTGTTGCACAATTGTGATGTAGGCTGAATTGTTATTTAAGCTTGTAGATTAGCAATGCACTGCCTTGTGATGTTTTATAATTAAGTAACTTTATCTGATGCGTTATCAGTTAGTTATATCTTCTATTCTCAGCATTACACTGCAGACAGATTATTACAAAAGTTGTAGCTACACTGTCTAAATGTACAATCTTTGTAGCTCTAAAATAATCTCTCTTATTGTTCTGTGCATCTTTCGGAAGATGACCTGGTCAATCTAAAACCTACTGAGGTGCTGCAATCTTGGGTTCAACAGCAATTTAGTCTGTAAAACATTTATGGTCACCATCTTATACAGAATTTATGTGACACTATTCATTCGACACTAGCCTCACACACAACCTCACACCTGGATTTTTTTTCCACACCATTCATTCAGACAAAAAATGGTAGGTTATTGCTGTACCAGCAAGGAACACTACCTAACATTCTGTAGGATGGCCCATCAATCTGAACCACACATCTCTTGCCTCTAGTCTTGGTTGAATAATAGAACTGTTATCTCTGGATTAGTGGTACCAAGTAATTTGCTTAATATGTGTATATGTTGATTGTTTCAGGGAAGACAGAAGTTCTTAAGTCACAGCTGCCAATGGGACCTTCCCTGCGTGGAAAAATATATGAATGAGCAGCTCAGGTTCCAATTGGCCTTGTACCATCTCTTAATTATGTTTGAAACTGTCATTAACTATGCATAATTGTAATGAGCAGTGCTGGTTCCAAATGGATGTGTCACAAACTCTTAATTATGCTTGAAGTGTCAATAAACATGCATAATTGTCATACAAGTGACCTTTTTAATTACTATATAGTTTTTAGACAATATTACGCATGCCCAGTTAATGATGCAATTATATTTCATCATAGCTTTTGACAGTAATAAACGATTTTTAAACTATGTTTACCCATGGCCTCAATGTTAAAATTATGAGCTTACTTGTTCCATAGCTGTGATATTAATGTTGTTTTACCTGCATTTCACATCGAACCCCTTTAAACAAATAAAGGCCATATGAAACCTGTTTCCTAAAACAAACAACCATATAGAGCTGAAGAATGGGAACCACAGGGATTTATATAAATCGTCTATTACTATAACTACCTCAGTGTTGTTATATAAGTAGCAGAGGATGATCCAAAATGTGTGCACGATTGGGGCTTAACCTCGCTTGCAACATCGAAGATCCATTAGCGAAGGAGCGTGTAGGTCTCGGACAGGATGGTGAATGATACGAGTATGTGCGTATAATGCGCGTTCCATCCCACGACTTGTACGACTTCCAGTTTCACAGTGTGCGGATCTCGGTGTAGATATATCTATTCATGCGCCTGACCAGGCACTCGAAAGCGCCACACATTTAGAGCCATTGCTCCTCCGTGTTTGAATTACGTTGGATAGTATTTCTTTCGATATGAAATAAATGAATCCTCGTTAATTAAACATGCATTGCCCCTTAGCTGCACGTTAATTCTATCGCTTGTTATCATTTCAAATTAAGATTCCCCGTCATACAGACTGGGATGAAAGACATACCCCATGGCATAGATGCAAACATTTAATTCCCGCCACAAGAAGTTCACCACACTGTCGCATAATGGTTTGTTTTTGATGAGTCCCAAAGCGTATGGGTTTCTGTAATGTGCCAAAATAGTAGTTTTTTATGATGTCCCAAAGTGGTTGGTTTTTTGTTATGTCCCAAAATAGTTTTTTTGTGATGTCCCAAAATAGTTGTTTTTTTGCTATATTCCACAATAGTTGGTTTTTTACATGTCCCTCATACCCGAACTATTATGGAACACCCATTTTGGTACACAAAATATATAAGTTTAATAGAACATTGAAAATCCAAGATATGTTTACGAAACCGAAACATGTTACCGACAGATCAACAGAAAATAAGAAATAATCATCTTATTGACTATATGTTTTGTCGCCTTCAATGTCCTAAAATGGTTGGTTTTGCTACATCGCATTCTTATTGACTATAGAGAGAGAGAGAGAGAGAGAGAGTCGAGAGAGAGATGTCCTAAAAGAGAGAGAGGTTGGTTTTTGCTACATGTCCACAATGGAGAACGGCATAGTATATATATATATATATATATATATATATATATATATATATATATATATATATATATATATATATATATATATATATATATATATATATATATATATATATATATATATATATATATATATATATATATATATATATATATATATATATATATATATATATATATATAGAGCATGATGTCGCACATATGTTGGTATTACCTCTGTCTGAAATGTTCAGGGTGTGACACATCTTACACGCAAAAAGGTAGATAATCTATCTCTTTTTATCCAATGGCACATATGTTGGATACCTCTGTCTTGCTGGTGTATCATCATCCATGGCATCTCTTTGCATGTATCAAATATTTCATTAAAATACTTCCATAATAACAGCCTAGCATATTGCGTTGAGATACGAGAATCACAAAAATTGCAATACCTCTGACGTATATCATATATGTTTCCGTGATTATATCAATAAGTGTACGCAGATTTCTTGAATTAGTGTTATTGAGAGAAAGTATACGTGCAAATATAACAAAAACATGATTGTACATAAAAAACGAAGAAGAATTATTGGCTCACATGCACGCCCGATCACCAATTATTCTCATTATGATTGATTATGTAGTCAATAATATCGACCACGCCAATGTTCATGTTTCTACAAATTATGTGAACATTCAATCTGCAATCAATGCAAGATTTAACGGCGCCTAGATAAAGGATCTTCTATATGTGTGTAACAACTGCAGCGATATCCAGCCAAACGAATGTTCAGCTGTAGCGCAAACAGCAAATCGATAATTATTCATCGTATAGAAACACCTGCTATGTTGTTAGCACACGCGTTAATACCTTAGGCCATTATTCTATTCCCTTAGGCGCTCTTGGTTTGGCTAAGATAATTGTATCACAGGAATGAGCTTGCATTCACTTGCACAGAAAACAAGCCGCAGATATTAATTTGACAAACAAATAGCCACACATTGCATTGCACTATACGTTATTGGGTACTGCCTTTGGAATGAATGTGCGTACATCATGTTTTCAAAATACGCACCATTTGCCGTCAAAACATGACAGTAATAATCTTTAAGAAGACCAGTATCAAAAAGCATCAACCAGAGTCTTGCAAAGTGCTTAATGTTGCCTATTATTATTGTTATCAACAGAATAGTGAGCGATTAATGCCAAAAAGTCTTATGCATCATACTTATATACATGATCCAATAGTCTGATCTTCAGTGCCTAACTTGAAACCGACATATAAATGGTGAACTAAGCTAATGAAACTACCGGTTTATTGCGTGTCGGTGTCTGATATTTTATATATCTTGAGGTGATGTCGGTAATAAGGCATCACTGTTACCACAGAAGTCTACTGATATGAAATAACTATCCGTTTGTGTTTTATCAAACCTGATCAATAGGTTCTACTTAAAACACATTTGCGCGAGAAAGCATAGAGCAGCAACCCAGAAACCGACAGTTGTTGGTGATATTAAAAGATCAGGCTAGCATACAACAAAACCACGAAAGGATAATTTGTAGACGCCCGCGATATGCAACGCATAAAAGATTTAGATTAGGGAACGAGGTAGTACCTCTGTTTGTGATGCAGTTCCGCTGGGTGTGTTTTCACGTCGTTGTGCATGATTAATTATAATAAGATATTCAGGTTCTGTTAGACCAATGCCTGTTAATGACTATAAAACATAGCTACTGTTTAGAGATATCACATTTCACGACTACAATAATACACATATTTGAATAGTAGACGCTCACACTTGTGACATAATGAGCATCATCTGTCAAATGTAATGACAAATCACAAGATTCCACGTGCCAAAAATGACAATACAAGAAATTTAATGATCGTCAACACAAAAGGAGACCGAATGGGGATATTTGCATTGTAATCCAACGATAGACCACTGCGTATATTGAATTGCTTCTCCTGAGCCCCTTTCTGTGTGAATAGCGTGTCTAGAATATTCTGCATATATACTAGGACCCGGAATGACCCTTGTTGGCCTAACGTGACCAGGACGTCGAACGTTGATTATATCTGAGAAGTGGGGTGCATTGGGTAAATAGCGGTCAGGTTGCTGTCAATTAAGAACATTGAGAGCTACACCATAGTATTAATGGTTAGTACAGGCGTGCTTTTCTAGTCGAATAACGGTTTCCTAAAACCTCGGACATATCAGGTAACACGGCACATACTAGCCGTAGGTGTTGCCGTACGTAGCTAATTCTAGGTTCAGATTCACAAGAATCAAGATATTCCCGTGTTCGGGAACAATGCAACATTGGCCACCACATAAATCCTTAGGCCTGTCAATACACAGAAGTACCGGTATTCACGTCAAAATAGCCAACTCCGCGAACAGGCTTCTGATATATGTTCATTCATTTCTTTTACTCCAGCAATGTATGCATGTTGTATGGAATCTTTTGCAAGAACCTGAACAGCTGGTTTACTTGGTTTGTCGAAATGCATAACGAAGGTCAAGGTCAAAATTGCACAGTTTCAGCGCAAGCAAATGTTATAGATTCGACTGCCGTTTCCTGCTTGCTCCAGTTAAAACATGCTAGTTTTCGGCGAGGCAAGGTATCATTTAAACGCACAGCCTTATGTTAGCGAGGGGTGTTCTTATTCTTTCTGATATATGTTATTGCAATGTCTGCAATTTACTAACGACTAACCCATGTCTTTGTGCCGAATATGCTATGTGAACAGAATGTAGTTTATCCGGCATCGTCAGTAATTAGGTAAGTGTAACTTTAATAAGCATACACCCATAAATTCAACTATGTATCAGAAGGAAATGCTTTTGTCCATTCCGCTTCTTCTGTTTTGTGGACCATCGGCTCAGGACAACCAAATGAAAAGCATGTTACTTTCATTAGGCTATTTGACAATAACCTTTCAGCTTGAGTATCTTGAGGTCATTTCATCACATAATTATGCGCTTGATTAAGTCTGCTGAAGCGGTGTGGAACAAATTATAATCAATTGAGTATCCCTAGATGATCCTTGACACCAGACTAACCAGTGTGTATTCAAAGAGCTTCTACTCTGATCGCGTTCAATAATTAGCGATTTACGTTCCCGGTAGTTCTAGGGCAATTGGGGTTGCCCCAGGCACTGGTCAATAATAAACATTGGCTTCCTGAGAGATCCACAGTTGCTCTCAGGATGATCCTTCTTTTATGCAACTATTCAATCAGTGGAATCATAGTAAGATTTTGTAACACAATGGACGATCAGCGACAGAAGGGGATTATCAAATATTTTCACAAAAGCAGCTCAGGTTGAATTTGCAAAATATTGACTTTCGTTTACATTATTCAAGCGTTCTTATGAGACATTTCTAAAGCTACAATACTATCGTTGGTGTACCATTCTGCGCTTTTAACTACGGACAAATTGACGGCAATACTGTATTTTTCTAAAATCCATTGGATATGTAATAATACGCGGGTCTTGCTTCACAATAGCTATATAATACCTACCACACCGACCCCCATTTGTAAGACTAGTGTAAAATGATTTACACTAACGAACGCAATTTATTATTTCTTTAAACGATCTTACAGTTGTGGTGAGTAGCAGCTGCTTTTCTGCAAACCAGTTAGATCAAGCAATCGAAAAAGGTTCTAATTGGCACCGTGTGGTGTTTTATAACATATATAAGGAATTAATGAATGGACAAATTTATGTAAGTATGTATGTATGTATGTATGTATGTATGTATGTATGTATGTATGTATGTATGTATGTATGTATGTATGTATGTATGTATGTATGTATGTATGTATGTATGTATGTATGTATGTATGTATGTATGTATGTATGTATGTATGTATGTATGTATGTATGTATGTATGTATGTATGTATGTATGTATGTATGTATGTATGTATGTATGTATGTATGTATGTATGTATGTATGTATGTATGTCTGTATGTATGTATGTATGTATGTATGTATGTATGTGTGTATGTGTGTATGTATGTATGTGTTTTAGCATATATCATAATCCTAAACGGGAAAACATTTAGTTCCTCTTTCGTCGTGACCAAGGCTTGTATATCTTCCATGGAATTTGGCAGCAATCAAAGTCTCAGGCCGGCCTGTTGGTTAAATAACTTTGTGGCAGATACTTTAGCTGTACTGCGTTACATTGGTTACTGTGGATCGGTACCATTGCATCACTTAATTATGGCAATTCGGTTAATGCACAATTGTATCAAATACACTTTTAAATCCACGTGACACTGCTAGAGTAAGTGTAATTGCCTAACATGCGTATTTCGGCTCCGTCTATTTTGTGGCAATAAAAGCTCTGAAATAGTAGAAGATTCAATTAACTGATGCCCCCGTTGGCTGTTTCGGGATACTGACGGACGAACTGTCAGACTAATTGCGTTTTAGAATATTTGCGATGTAGTTTGCTAGGTCCACGTTCGTCCCAATTCGAAGGGTTAGATAAATTATACAAATTCTGATGAATTGACCAAATAGTTTATAAACTAATTCAATACGTGTCTGTAAAAATTGCTCGTTTAGTTGGACGTAATCTATATCGACTGAGCAGTTTTATCTCATAGACATGCTTTGCCGCCACGTATGAATGACGAGTTTCACAATTGACGCCACAGATAATAACCTTCTATAGTTTGTACCTGCGCATCAAAAACATCCATCTTCATCATCTGCTCTCGCCGTTCAAGCTTCAAACTCACTCAGCTGTATTACGGGTTGCCAAGCAAGCACTCGCTCTTCTTCAGTTACTCTCCTCCTGGGACATAAATATTGCTCATCCATTCACTGACCTTCATTCACTTATTTGCGGCTTTAACCATTCATTCATGAATTAGTGTGACCGAGATGGATGGTCATGAGACCTATAAGATGTGACGAAAACCTGGCTTCGTAGTATCTTATCACTACATTGTTTGTTGTATTACCCATCCCGTTTACCCGCAAAAGAGCGTACCGTAACCACCTGTCATGATTAATCAGTTACTCAAAAAACTATAGTAGCTTGATTCACAGATGCCTCATATCAAAACGGCCATTAATTATTGCCATTTTAATTCCAACAATTTAGACCGACTGAATGTGATTTCGTTTGAAGACGGAGACTCAAACCTGCTGATCACATGGAAATATATATATTTCTGTTAGCCAATAAGCAGCCTTGCAAATGACACCGGGTATTGAGCATCTTTTATAACATGACGGGGGAAAAAATCATATATTCGGATTTTACAGCCATACATGCAAGTGATATTTTGAACTTTCTCGTAAGAGCTTCTGAATTGATTTCTCGCACCATTCATTATTATTAATGACCATGAAACGACATACAACCCGACTGATATAATAAATGGGGGATATTTGCATAATTGGGGATCCTAAAACCCACTTAAATACTTAACGAAATCAGAGGGAGGGGATCACATTTCGTCGTTGTACAAATTGCATCCGACATCCGATAATGTCTTATGTTGCGAGAAATTGAAAATGGTTTGGATCAACCTCTGTTCGTTGGTTGCCTAGCACCTGAGAGGGCCTTTACTATTTCTTATCAAAAATTGCTTGTCACTTGTTTTCAAACCTATGCTAATCGACAGACAAATGCATGTGTGAAGTGAATGAACTTCTTGTTGACTGTATCAGTGGTCCGCTTGATGGTCAACGGATATGAAACATAATAATTAAGGTTGGCTTTTGTTTATTACATCTGTTAAGCGTAGATGCTAGATCGATTTAACGTCGATGAAAGTCATCCGTGTCAGAAATGTATAACATCAGAAGTATATAACAAACCAAAACATAACTGTTTGTCAATGGTAGGATAGCCTTTTTATGCATATTAATGACCATGAAATATATTCAAACAGTTAATAAAATTTCAGAAACATTGATATTATGATGCAAACCTTAGACTGTATTTAGCCAAATGTCGAAATAAGAGCTGCTTGAGGGTAGCACATCTAATAATGCCTCGACATATAAATCGATATATATATATATATATATATATATATATATATATATATATATATATATATATATATATATATATATATATATATATATATATTTATATATATATAGACTATATATATATACATATAAATATATATATATACATATATATATATGTATATATATATATATATATACATATATATACATATTTATAGCTATATATCTATATCTACATATATATATATAAATATATATTTATACACATATGAATATAAATATACATATATATATATAAATATATATGTCTATATATATATATATATATATATAAATATATATATATATTATATGTATACATGCAGATATAAACATCCCATATATATTGATATGTATATATTTTTATATATATATATTTATAATATTTATATATTTATTTATGTATATATATATATAGATCTCTAGATATAGAGGGATCTATCTATGTATAGACAGATAGGGGGGGCATATAGATATATATATATATATGTATGTAGAGAGATATATATATATTTAGAGATATATTTATATATATAGAAATATTATATATATATATATATATATATATAGAGAAATATATTCGTATATATATAGACATAGTATATATAGACGGAGATATATATATATATTATATAGGGATCTCTAAAGACAAAGATAGCAGAGAGATAATATATATAGATAGATATATATATATAGAGATATATAGATAGAGATATATATATATATATCAGATATATATCTATTACATATATATATACATATACGTATAAAAACATATATATACATATATATATATATATATAAATATATTTACATAATATTGGTATAAAAACATATACAACATATGCATATATATATATTTATTATATTTATAGCTATATCTACATATATATATATATATATATATATATATATATATATATACATATATATAAATATATATATATAGATATACATATATATATATATACATTTACATATAATAGATATTTATATATATTATATATATAGATATATATATATATATACATACATATATACTTATAAACAACCAAATATATAAATATTTATATATACATATATATATATATATATATATATATTTATATATATATATATATATATGTTGTTATATATATTTATATATATATATATATATATATATATGTATATATATATATTTATTTATATATATATTTATATATATATATATATATATATATATTATATACATGCGTTTGCTCACTATACGTTTTAATCGTGATCAAAAATTATAAAATAAATCTACCACACTTCGCTCATTTGACTTATTGTATTCAACCTATTGCCTATTTGGTATGTGCCTTTTGAATTATTCTTGCTTATCCATTACAACATAAGCTGACGTTTTCGATTTTTATCTTAAGGAGAGGACAAATTTGCCATGATTGTGAACGTGACTGCGAGGGACTTTGAGACCGGACATTAAATATGATCGGAAAATGCACTTGTGTAAGCCTTCACAATTATTGCGAACACTAAATTTAGCGTTGCCGCTATTAACGTTTGCTTTCTTTATATTTATATCTCACCGCCATTATTAAGGTATACAACAGAACATACTTAACCTCACGCTTATGTTTTGTTATGAAATAAGTTGACGACTAGTATTGCTACATGGTACTCTTGGAACCAAGAATTCCGTTTTGAACAATTCTGACCTCTTAACTGCACGATGGTAGTGTAACTTCGGTTAGTGATTTCCCAATACTGCGAGGAGAAAGCAACACATGCGTATCATTTACAAAATCCTGCCTATTGTCGGTTTGTAGGCACCAATGAAAACCTCGATTTGGTGACTAAGCGGCATAGTAGCTCAATCATTCACATCTACCACTTATGCGATATGGAATGCTATATCAAAGACCAGTAAAGAGCATCCGATTTCTCTGATTTAATATCACATTAAGTGTATATCACGGACATAAGTAATACCAATTGGATAACTATCTTTATGCTTTGTAGTCACGAGGATTTTAGTCTCTATCTTGTGTACTGAGCAACATGCATTCGTTTATGCAAATACACATTAAGTAAACGTTTGGTACCTCAAAGTACAATTTCACCTCCGACATCCAAAAACAATCGTTATTTGCCGCGTACTTGTGTCTCCAAAGGGTGTATTACAACCAAAATTGTCGCGTTCGGTGGCCTATTTACCATCGTTTTCACAATCAGATCATTCAGCTTTCAACTCCACATTGAAATATTTGTTCCCTGATCTGGGTGAGTAAATCAGCGGATTCAAAACACCTGACGTGCTTTTCGGCTTTAACACAAGCCCATCTCGCCATTTTAATTTCGTATATATATATTGCAATATACAGTCAGTGCTGTCATCATTGATCAGCAAATTTGGCATCAGTGATTCCCTTGTATTAATGCCAGCACACGAACAAATTATTGCGTTGATTTGCCAAACTTTATTACGACGTCGTTGACAATGATGATTTTGATGATGATGATGATGATGATGATGATGATGATAATGACCATGATGAAATGATGCTAACTGATTGCAAAGACGATGATGAACCTACAATGTTAAAACAATTTACTTGAGTGAGTCAAGTATGTGATCGTCATCGATTTTACTAAATTGTTTTCATAAAACGCCCATACAATGCAAAGTATGTTACGAGAAGGATGACTCACAATCTGGCAGTTTGTTACCTCTTATTGATAAAAACCCTGCTGAATGCTGCTTGGTAAATGGAATTATGGCTTATCCTTTTATTTAGTAAGAATAAGTTGTTATTGTAACATCGAGTTGTTTTGTCCGAAAATGACAAACGAGAGGGATAAGTCTGTATATGTAAGAATTATAACTCGTGAAAATCACTGACTTAAATCTTTTAAATACGACACTTATCTAATTGCATTTTATGAACATTCATAAACTACGATTAATGCCGAATGACAAGTTCCCTCGCTATCAGGCAATATAGTATAACACCGCTAGATTTTACGGCATATATGATGCTCCACCCTATATCGAATAAATCAATATGCACTGTTGCTGCATAGATCGTCCCGTCAGGGCATAATAATATGTAACTATGATGCTGTTATCATGCATGGATCTCAAGTAAACAGCGATCAATCGCATCGCTATAGTTTGGTCAAATATAGTAGTTTTCATATAACTACGATTTGCACGATAGGTCTTTATATCTAGAGAATGCATGTAATGAATTATATATAATCGTTAAATGTCTTCGTCCCGTCGCCTATCTTGCTCTCTGTTATCTTGTTTTCAACGCAGAATATTGCAATAGACACACGTCGGTTGCGATTTAGGTTTAGCAATACTAAATTAGGCTAAACTGCTAGCAACGGTGGTACATAGACAATATATGGATCGGACACAATGTAGACACATTGGTGTTGTAGACATCGTTCAAACCACGCGAACGGCTATACATTCAGCTGCATGATTACTGCGTATAATATGTCTCGACAAGATTGATTGACAGTTTACATCAATAATACGATTATGATGTATCACGATATATTTGTAAATGTTACTTGGCCGCCGTTAGCTCCTTAAGGTTTTAATATGATCAATATATATAATGACGAAACACAATCAACAATTAATGCTCCTACTGCATCTAGACAATATTCTTTCAAACCCCGTTCAACGCAGCCATAACCGTCACAATTTGTACGATAAGTGTTTCAAGAGATTGAACCAATAAAGTGGAATGTCATTTACAAATATATCCTAATCCTATAATTAAATGATCTGTCAATCAATGTTGTCGAGACTAGAAGACTTGTTTACGTGGTAGTCCTGCAGCCGCTATCTGAATGTATATCCGATGGCAGTTTTCGAACGATTTCTGGAACACGAATGTGTCTATATTGTGTCCGAGCTATATGCTGTATATTTGCCACTATTGTTTGCAGTTTAGCCTCACTATTATATCACTAAACTTAAATTGCTACCGACCTGTGCCTATTGCAATATTCTGCGTTGAAAGCGAAGTAGAAAACTTTCACTGGCAGGAATAATATGTCGGCTGCAATTCATCGTCATACAGGCGATACGTTTTTTGTAAGCGACAATGTGCGTGATAACACACCTCGCCAAATTACGAACTTAAATTATTGAAATTTGTCAATGCAGATGTAACGAACAACAACAGAAGACTGAGCCCAGCGCGATAATTTGCAATGTTTTCTGGATGATTACCAGAATCGTGTACGAATAGAAACAATAATTGGACCCGACATGCAATCTATACTGCTTCCCCGACGTTCAGCAGGATAGATGAATGTTACTTTTGCTCCCTCGCATCTTCAACGGTTTTCGGCAGCAGCGATATTTGCTGTGATCCAAGGCGTTACAGTACTACGAATACGTGCGATACTTAGAACCATTTTCCATCTAAAAAATAAGCATAGGTCGGAATTGTGTCATGAATAACTGACATTTGTATTGAACCTGACTCTAATCTATAACTTCAACAATATGATATGGTCATTCGAATGTTCCTTGCATTGCGATACATCTACGCATATCATGCTACTGACTATGCATTTTTGATCATATCTTATTACTTCGTTTTAAGCTCTCAAGTGCCGTAACAGCTAGATGACAAGATGATGACGTAGGTGACGAGGAGATGATGATCGTCATGGTCATCGTGTGCAACGCAGACCACGCGTGCAACGCAGACCACGCGTGCAACGCAGACCACGCGTGCAACGCAGACCACGCGTGCAACGCAGACCACGCGTGCAACGCAGACCACGCGTGCAACGCAGACCACGCGTGCAACGCAGACCACGCGTGCCTAAGGGATCTGGCAATGCTTAATCAAATGTCCGTAGGGTAGGTCAATTAAATGATAGTATAATACATTTATTTTACCCCGATTCCTTTTCCTTCGTCTAACAAAGACAACGTAAATAGGTGCAGCATTTGTAAGACCCTTACTTAATGTTATTGACGACACTTAACACTTGCTCGGCAAATTCTTTGGGGCTCAGTTTATGCGTAAATTGTTTGATTAATTTGTACAATATTAAATGATTTTAAGCTCACCAAACAACCCGAATGGTCATGATGTATAGTGCAGTAGTATAATCTCTCAGCAATTTGTTGCAATTTTATTGCCTATATTCTAACTTTAAGAATTTAAACGCTCTTCTGTGCAAGGTAAAGTCGGACAAGAATGATGTTTTAAAGTGAAATAATATTTTTCTCCTCCGTGATTTTCGTTGAGGACACTAAGAGCGCGTTTACATCGCCAGGGTCATTAGAAATATGCAAGATGTATTGCGATTTATCACACGGTAATAAACTATCGATCGATTGTTATTTGTACTTACTTTCGGAGCCTGATGTGTTTATAAGTGATATCCCGAAAACTGTCATGGTGGCAACGATGTTTAAAGATTAAAAATAAAGTGAACATCACAAAGCGTATACCTGCCAAGAAGATAATTTTGCAAGGCGTATTGTAGGTATTCTCGTTCCGAGCAGAAATAGGGAACAGATTAACCCTGCTTAATCAGCCAATGGATAAGCAGGGTCTTCATCTACATCCGAAGGTTAGACTGATTAAACCACGAGCCTTAAGTATTTGGCCTCGTTGAGTGATTAGATTAAGTCGTGCGCCGTGCACCCCGAAATTTGCAGTTAGGCGACAATAAGCTCGACTTCAACGTCATTATGGCTAATCAAGCTGACCACCACGGTTTCATATGGCATGACAAGATAAACTAGGAAGGAATTATTCCTTTTCGGCGTAACATGCGAAACTATATTATATATACGCACATGTAGGCCACTGCCGGAATCGTAACTAAATGACTGCCCACAATCTTGCATTCAAGTCGTTGTACATAGGTCTGTCACAGGCGATGTTTAAATTTGTGTTGCGAATATATTACTGGTTAACTTTACCTGCTATTGATCCCCTCTCACGGATGCCCTAATTCACAGGTTTGGCTTCGCGGCAACAACAAATACGAGATTATAGAATTCTCCCATAAAAGCCAGTAGCAGGCATTTCCAAACAGCAACTTAATCACTTTAATTCAAGTACCACCCCGTATCGTGCTGGAATTGCCTTACACAAGAAGACCTATCCTCAGTAACACATATTATCTTTAACTTTCTTTCTCAAAGCTGTTGAAGGAAATGTGCCAAGTGTATTATATAGGCAGAGGGCGGTAGGCAGTGCAATACACAATTTTGGTGCAACATTTCAAAGGGCTCTGGCACCGTAAGAAGTCATGCGTGCAGACATGGGGAATTGCCGCAAGGCTTAGACATAAATCGAAGACTCATGTTGGTTGTATTCAACAATCATTTCCTATGAGTAGCTTTGTGCGCTTTTGGGCCTAAAACCCTTAAAGGTGAGTTGCAGAATGTACTATTATGCGTTTTTCGACAGGAAACCAATGTAGGGCCTGCATGTTGCGTTGGGTGCTATCCCCGTGTTTTCCCTGTACGATTGTACGGACGGCTATATTCTGTGCGCGTTTAGTTTTTGCGATAAGGTACAAATGGGCCAAATACAGCAGCTAATGGCAATCATTAAGTCGAGATGATATTAATGCGTAGACAGGGATTTCGGTCGTAGACTGGTTTAGGGAATTTTTGTTTCATATTGCATAATCATTCAATCTTATGGAAGAGAGATTGAGCTTATTTTATAACATGTAATTTTCTCTTGAACTGTGAGTCCATCGTAAGATTAAGGTGTCGTACTGTTTCTGATGTGGGTACAGTGATTCCGCCAATTTCAGCTCGACCAAACGACGGCTAGAATTTGTACCTTGTTGCGAAAACTAGAATCTCCTTTTTATTGTCATGCAAGATTAGATTATTGAGTTCCACTCTTAGTATTAGACTGTCCATCATCCGTAGGTTCTTGCGTTAATGTAAGATAGATATGTGTATCATCTGCATTTTAGTGGTATTGCAGTCCATGTTGATACACGCACATTATGCATCTTGTTATGGTGTTTATCATGTGAACATCAGCATTGGATCACGAATCAAGTTTTATGTCAGCTGTCTTCGCAAAATTATTTCGAGGTGCATTTTTCCAGAATTTTCTCGCGTACAAAAGAAAATTCGGTGATTTTGGGTCGCACCTGACCAAATTCAGAATTTGTATAGTTTTTTATTAACTCATCGGAATAAGGCAACTATCTTCAGTAATAATGTTCGTGGTTTTTTTTCTGGGGGCTCTGTACTATTGTATTGTAATTGCCCTGCCTTAAGGCAATTTGGTGGAAGCACAATTGTTTCAAATATACGTTCAGGTCATGATATGTTACAACTGCTTTATGAGGAGATGTTAACAAGCGCTTAACCGTACGTAAAGCATTGTAGACGAAATCAACCAACATGCCTAATTTGATCACATCGATTCTGTACTATTTACTATTTCATTGGTCATCTGCAGGATACTTTTCTTTTCGTCGCAGTTTCAAATTTATGTATTAACACCGCTAGGAGCATTATACAATACCTTAAATATCTGGGCGGTCCTGTGAACACATGTTTGCTGGATGTGTCTAAGGCCTGGTCAATTATTTGTTGCTGTTTAAAATTCTCATCCATTATAATGTTTTAGTATCAAAAACGCGGGACTGTTTGCCGTCTCGACATGTTAATGTATCAAATGGCGTTTGACGAGGAGGAATTTTATACCCAAAATAATGTGATGATCTTTAAAGTTTGTTTTTGAAATCATGCACAGCTGTTATATCAATGATATATGTATCAACCATGTATTTCATGCGGACGATCTATGTCTGATGTTTCCTAGAGCCAATGGGTTGCAAAAACCTCTTGACGTTTATTCTCAATTCGGAACGCAACATGATCCAGTGCTCAATCCATTGTAATATGTATGCATTGTGTCTCAAACAAACTGTTCTGTCCTTTAGTATCGCTGAATGATATTCAATTGAAGAATGTTGAAAAATTAAAATGATATGCGAGTTCTACAGGGTCGGTCAAACAGTCTTAAAATAAATTCCCCCAATGCTCATTATATGTTTAATTTAGAATTCGTCAAACCCACTAAAGAACACTCTATTGTCCATAGCCATAGGTTAATGGTTCTCTAAAGTCGCTGAACAGAGTCAGAGTTCTTTACAATAAACAAGAGTATCTCAGGATTTCAAGCATTAATCACGATATCTGCCTACGCATTTATAAGAAGTATAGAACTCTCCAATAGCTTGTCATTGAAATCAGTGAATGATTTTTGCATAGTACGGTCCGGTTCCATATGGACCTTTTGGTACCGTATTTTATATGCACCGCATTGAACGCAAACCTATATGCACGTTTTAAGTATTGAGGCCCGGTGCCTTAACTAAACTATTATTACCCCTTTTTTGTGTCGCCAATAACCACCCCTGAAAGGACTAGTGACTTTGTCCAAGAATCAGTAGAATGTCCGTAATTATATTGCGTGTTTGTGTAACCATGGAATAACTTTACGTACCAATCACTATTTCCAATTGTAAACCATATTTGCATTATATATTGGCCAGCGTGTAGATTTAGATATGAATGCAGGCTACCCAAAGATGAGTATGGGAACCAGGACGATTGTTTTACTATACATTCACTGGATGAACCCACAGGACATTCGACCCCATTGCTTGTGATTAAACGTCAAAGATAAGAAACATACAGTTAAGATGTCATTTCTTTAATAACCTGTCAATGCTGAGCAGCGCGATACAATAAAGCGCTGAGATTGGAAGAGAACATGACAAGAGGTTCAAATGGAGCGAACCTAAGTGAAATGAGATGGTTGGAGATGGTTAGATGAAGGCGGGGGGCTGTTGTGTGCTTCCAAGAAAAATTCACGATATATGATAATCCCTAAAACATATCTATTTTAGGTCGAGCAGATCTATAACCAAAGGTGTACTTTTATGATCACAATCCTTACATTCCTGATGGCGGTGGTTCGATGCAATCCCTGTTACGAATTTGCGATACTCTTGTGTCATTCAGTTTTGTCTACTTTAACGTGTTGATACGCCGTAAATCAAAACTTTGCAAGGTACTTTAACTTTATTTCATTGCGCCACTCAAGATTAACAGCAGGAACATGTATTATCTTCATACTTTGGCAAGATTTGTTTTGATTCTGTCCTGTTCTGAATTAGCTGTTATTGCGCATAAGGCACTCAAGCTCATTTAGGTGAATTCATGGAACTAAGGGTTTGACATGGGGCTACCCAATTTTCGAAATTTCCGAGTATGTAAAATAATAGAGCTGGTCTGACATTTATTAACGGAGTAAGAACGAAACGGGGAGCAATCTCACAAACCATTTCTAAAAATCGCCGGATGACTTATGAACCGAAGTTTTCCTTCATTTTTTCCGGTTTTACATACACACAATGCATATGTCGACTCAGCTTTAATAAGTCTGATAACAATCAAGTGGTGCAGGTTTTCAAGTGGTGCAGGTTTTCAAGTGGCGCTGTGACATATAATTTAAGGCTGAATGACCCGTCATTATGACCTTCAGTCAGTTGCTTATCGATATAGACACCTATGAATGCAAATTGTGCACCTGAAATGGAACGGTGACTCGGGTTGCGCCATTTGGATGCCCAGCTTTCCAGGCCAAGGCAAATGATATTAGAATTCCATTTTTATGCTTCGGCGAATGCGCTATCCCATAGATATGGCAACGTTTCCATCCAACTTAGACTTGATGTCAATAACGGGCTATCTTGGCGTTACATTGTCACCGCTGGTCTTTCATAATTATACCATAGTAGTATCTGGGATCATAAAATTAGGCATATAGGGTTGAATAGGCCAATGCATGTAATCAGTGGTGGGGATGATAATTTTCCTTTGACGAAATAGATACCCCAATCTGGATTAAAAGCTTCTTCTAATTTGCTTTCCACTATGTATGTTACTTTAACGATGACAGAGCTAATTCTTTTACCATGCGGTTCACATAAAAAAGGTTGGGTTTGTAAAGATTTATTTCGATAATTATGCTTGAATTCACTATACAGTGATTCTGCATATTCCATGGGCCATTATTTTAACCGTTTGGTGTTAGAGGAATTGAAATGCTACGGCTCAAGAGACCATATCAGCTCACTCTCAGAGTGTAAAATGTACTTCAAAGCATTTTGCTCGTAATCTGTCGTACAATCCCTCAATGGGGCCAAAAAGAACCCTCATCTTTGCATGTTGATTCAACTGGTTATCAGCAAAGCAACTGCGACAAACTGCATCTGTATGACCGCATGAAGAGATAATGAATTCTTATGTCCACAAATGACAATCAAAATTATATGACCGCGAGAATTTTGAAAAAGTTAAATTGATACAAACTAGGCTGGTGATTGGAAGGAATGCCAGTTTTGCCAATAGTAGCTAACGTGTGAGTATCTACATTCAATCGATCATGAATATTGGTCAAGAATATGCAGATGAGCAATTGTTAAGGGGCTGCTGTTATCTTAATCGATCTTGCCATTGATTGGATGAGTCAAGCTGGGTGAATCAGTTCAAACCTGAGAACATTTAAACAACAGCCTTATAGCTTCTCTCGCAGTATGAACTCGCAGTAAAGCTTCATCCTCTTCCCATATGGCCTCCAATTATCATGTATCATATGGCGAGCCGAGTGAAAACGGAGCCCCGGTCTCAATAATGCTTTCTCTCGATTAGAGGTAATCCCTTCTATTATCGCGTGCAGGTACAGTCGCTATCAGTATCTTATCGAATAGACACACGAATGATATCGGGTGTCAAATATGCGTCCGTGAGTGTAAATTATTTACATCAGTGTTACAAATGTTGGTCGGTGTCGAAGTTATTGTATAGCTATTGTGAAGCGAGACCCTTGTATTATTAGATATCATTTGGGTTTGAGCAAAATACAGTATTGCCGTTTGTTTGTCCGTAGTTCCTGCGCAGCATTCTCCGTTTATAAAAGTAAAAAATGGCACACCAAAGACAGAAATGTCTCACGGGGACGCTCGAATAACAATGTCCTTTGACTTTAGTGCCCTGTATCGGGTACTGCCAGCAAACAAGTGCTGTAGCGCGGCACCAGCAAGACGTAGTTTGGAGGTATTTAGAGACAATATAATCGATCACGAAAGCCGATCATTTCTATTAGGGCATGTAGGCGTGGCCCTCTCTGTCCACGCATGGTTTCTATTAGCCGTTTGTTGATGCAGCATGGGGTAAGTGTTGTCAGACGGAAGCTTAGAAATACGCAGTTATACCAAGCAATGTATTAGGGTTTCTCTCTTGTTAGAGCACTACAAGTGAGGGTGTTACTGGCAAGTCCGCTCAACAACGTTGTGGTGGTTAGTGAACCGATTTTGCTAAAGGATGGTGGAAAAGTGATTGACGTGACGACAGGCCATCGACTTATAAAGCATGTTGTTTCTACAATATGATTACCCCGGTCGCATCTGATATACATGCTGGTTAGCCTCCAGCTGAGTTGGATGTCTCCTTGGAACACACACCAGTCGAGTGATTTTAGCCTCGTGAATGAGATGAAAAATTATTCTACGTGTATATCGAATAAAGGTGAGTGGTTAGTTAAGTGGATGCCGCAGATACTGCCCAAGTTATGGTTGGAATGGGTCGCGATGCAGGTCAGATAGGTGCGACGCATACAATCGTCGCCACACCATTTGCCAATGCTATTGGTGCTGCTTTAGCTGCTACTGTGCTACTCGCCATAGCTAGAAACTGATGAAGACGCCGTTTTGCCGTAAAGACGGAATATAATGAGCAAATCCACGTTCTAACACAGAGCAATTTGAATACTTTTCTTACCCTGCTTCAACAGCGTTGGGATATGGAAATATGTTAACGCGTGAATTGATCTTGTCTTGGGTTAGATCTCTATGCATGATATAGTTGTAGAATAAATTAGGTTTAGATATATGATGGCATATAAAACCGCTACAATTCATACAAAGCAACTGCATTAATTTAGTTAACGAGGTTTCAGGATGTATCAGACAATGCATTAACCTGAATATGTATGATATGGCCGATTGTTCTGAGCACAAGCAAGTGGATGCGGCTTATCTCAGGTATGATGGCTGTTGGTCACTTATGCTTGGCATGTCTTTTCTCGCCTAGAATTGCCGCCATGCTGGGCATTGTTTATCTCAGCCAAGACATCGGTCATTGTATCCACATTATGTTGTCAGCCAGTGATGACGGAAAGACTCAGCATGTATCAATTCCTATCGACCTCCTTCTTTCTATTCCACTCTCTGCAGAAGCGCATTGTACCGCGCACTCTAAAAAACGGAAGGTTCTATAATGAATCCTTAAAGGTTCTATGTACCCGTTGTAGGAAAAGGTTAAATTTTTAAACCCTGCTATGGGGTATAATAAATGAACCCTTTTACAAAGGTTCTTTATTTGGAATTGCAAGGTTTAATTCTCCACATAGCATATGCAACCTTTCAAGGTTCTTTCAGATCACGCTAAGGGTTCCAAATATTGAACATTGAAAGGTTCTATGTGTGCATTCATAAATTTAAAATAATCCAGATACATTTTACAAAAACTCCAAAATAACTACAACATATAAATAAAACCATTATTTGTTCTTTAAACCAATACTTTATTTAAATTAAAATCCGGCATAAGTTCCGAACTACATATGGAAGTGAGTTGCTTTGTACCCGGCATTGACGGTTGAGCGGTAAGCTTGAAAAGAAAACCGTCAGAATAGGACAATCTGGGTGGTGGACCCCAAAGGTCCGATACATAACTAGAAGGCAGATGAAAGCCAAGTAGGGGTCCATTTTGCATACACAAGCATGACGCTTCGGTCCAGCTACAGATCAACACTGTCTGCTTGAAGAGGGCTACCTCCTTAATCACAATTATAATTATATTTCAATCATATGACTCTCGATATAAGCTCTATCAACAAAAGCAGCAATACCCAAAACGCAAACATCGCCAGGAGTGGAAGTTGTGCTTTAATCATCTTTTAAAATTGTAAAACTAAAGCACTGTGTTTAATTTGAAGCAAATGATCAATATCACCAACCATACAGTCACAGTTTCTTGAACAACGCAACGAAGCACAATAAAATGCAATATGGAATGAATTAAATATTCCTTACACATTTACCGAAGAATGTTAAGTTGGACGACAAATTTTCCGTTTCGCTGAAGGCGCGAACAATTACTAAAACGCTCCAACGTGGTCGAACCTCCGCCGTAGACTTGTAGATTATGTGTGACGCAATCGGAACCGCCGCAGATTCATTTCAACAAGCCTTTGTGAATTTAGAGGCACCGGTTGACTACAATTCCACGCAACTGTACAGTCTGTATTAGTTTAATAATATGGTTGGGCATGTCTACAAGTGCCAACCTCTCACCAGCAGTCTTGAGCGGAGGACAAGTTATACAGTCGTTCGCCTCTGATATCAGGCTTTATGGCTTAATAGTGTCGGTTGACCCGTACTAACTTTGGGTTTTGCGGCAGCATTAGACGGCTACACCGACATCTACAACGCTTGGGTTCATAGTTGAATATCTTAATCTTCTCCCTATATCTTAAGAAAAAGCTGTATAAACATACGGCTCGCATAACCATGGGGATTCGCATAAACCGTCTATGACTGACATTGGACTTGAAATGGTACTGAGCAGGTTATGAAAACATACGTGGCTCGTATCATGATAAGTAGGAGAATGGATGGAAAATTTGACAACTGCGTGGGAATTCAATAGCACAATGTAGAGCACTGTTGTCTTTTTGTCATGGCAAATTGACACTGCTCATTGTGCGTAAGCATAAACTTATCTTCATTTGTATGATTCATCATAATATGATACGGCCGCACAAATTCCGCAAGGTAGAATTTGCGTGTTTGGTTTCACAGAGTTTAGTCCCTGATCTTAGACTTTACACTGCAGCTAGACTCCGCACCAGAGATATAGTGGGCATTGACTGACGACAACGCGGTTGGTTGGTCTCTCTGGATTTTTTGATCATCCTCTCAACCTCCTTATCTCTCGGAATCTCATCAATTGTTGAGGTCCTTATATACGATTTCATTTGTCGTGTGACCAATTCAACATTAATTCACTAAGCTGCATGCTAATTATGCTAGGCGAACCGCCTTAAACTTGAATGAACGCTCAGTTGGCCACATATATAACATACTTGTATATTGGGGCAACAGGCAACCAAATGGCACATTCGTTCGAGTTGTAATGCTCTGCTAGTCGAGTCCGGTTGGTACAACTACTAACGTAGCAAAACTATAGTAAGCAGTCTATTAACCATTAAC
The DNA here is from genome assembly GCA_034190875.2 of Urechis unicinctus. Lineage (NCBI taxonomy): Eukaryota > Metazoa > Annelida > Polychaeta > Xenopneusta > Urechidae > Urechis > Urechis unicinctus. Next base: position 1,902,499 of record CM067351.1, on the reverse strand, counting down.
AAATTTGCGCCGTAATTGCTGTAGATTTTAGAACACTTGCAGTTATATATAAACCATAATTTACATACTTGTTTCTGCGACAAATTAGCCATCATTTTGACGATGTACTGTTGATTTTTATCTAATCTATGAATATCCACAATCGGCGGTCTATCGTTCGCTGTATTTGGTAAGCCCGTGTTCTGAAGACAATCCTTGCAAATATTACAAATGAATAAGATTTCTGGGTGAGGCAGGAAATACTATCGTTTTAATAACAATAACACTAAATCCCCTGGGCGCTTCGGAATTATAAATGTTAAGTGCAACCCAAGCACAAATGACCCTTTCCGAGCACAAACAACATAAGCTAACGTTTCTGTTAATGGTCCAACATAGTGCTGTCTTTAATAACGAAATAATAGAGGTTGGTCAAATTGTTCGCATAACGTTATCCGTGAAGCATTCTGTTTTTAATTGGAGTCAATCCAACAAATATTTACGAATACAATCAATCACTACCGTGTTAACCGTTCAAAAGCCAAAACATTGTCTCTACCACCCTCCCGTCATCCTTTTGTCACCTTTATACTCTCACGCCTTCCGACTTAACCTCATCAGTTCTAAATAATCGATTAATATAGAGAATTAGTTAGCAGTGCTTTCGGACTAACATAAATGAAGTAATTCTGAAGAGGTAAGTAATTCATGTAATACAGCTCGGTTAATCGCTCGCATGATCTTTAACATACATTAAGACTGGACATAAAATCGCTGCTAGAATACAGCCACATGCAATTGTATGACAGACTCAACATGATTACACATCTGATGTAGTTCTGATAAACTGCCCTCGTGGAGGTGCTTGCAGTAGTTACGGATCAATAACGTACTATCAATCTAATTACACGACCACAGCGGATTACATTCGACAACTGAGGACTCTCAATAGCATGTTCATTATATAAATCCACACATAAGGCAAACACGCACACAAGCCCATTTATCCAAATGTCTGTTAATTGGCTGACTTCGGTTATATAGCTTTTCACTAACAGGCGCCCCAATTATAGCATACAGCGTGCATGCTCCCCTACCATTGGCTAGTGCGTGCCGTGTTACCGGATCTGTCCGAGTTCATAAGAAACCGTTATTCTGCAAGAAAAGCACGTCTGCGCTCACAATTAAGACAATCAATTAGCGCTCAGGACACTCAATTGACAGCTACCTGACCGCTATTTACCTTATGCACCCAATTCGTCATGTATAATCAATGGTCAGCGTCCTGGTGACGTTAAACCAACTGGGGTTATTCCGGGTTCTGGTATACTAGCAATATAATCTAGGACACTATTCACACAGAGGAAGCAGAGGGGAAGCAAAAACAATGGATTACAATGTGTATATTCGTATTCGGTCTGCTTTTCTGATAACGAATCTTAGCCATTTCTTGTATTGTTATTTTCGGCACGTGGAATCTTGTGATTTGTCATAACATTCGACGGATAATGCTTATTCTGCCCCAACTGTGAACGTCTACCACTCAAATGTTTGTATCACTGTAGTCGTGTAATGTGACGACATATTCATGTTATAACTATATCTGCGCTCATATATTTAAGCAGTAGCTATGTTTTATATTCATTAATAAGCATTGGTCCAACAGAAACAGAATATCTTATCATAGTTAATAATGTACAACGACATGAAAACACGTCCAGTGCGACTGCATCAGAAACAAAAGTACCCCCTCGTTCCCTAACCTAAACGTTTTAAGCTTTATATATCGAGGGCGACTTCAACAATATCCTGTCGTGGGTTTGTTGTATGCTAGCCTGGTTGGTTTCTGGGATGCTGTTTTGAGCTTTCTCATGTCATTGTGTTTAAGATAGAGTCACCAATCATGTTTGATAACGCGCCCGAACGAATAGTCATTTCACATCAGTTGACTTTTGTGGCACAAGTGATGCCTGATTACTGACGTCATCCTGAGATATATGAAATAACAGACATCGCCATGCAATGAACCCCCAGTTTCATTAGTTGAGGTCACCGTAAATACGACGGTTTGAAGTCAGGTAACTGACGATAAGATTATTGGATCATATTTATAAGAAGGTTATATAATACTTGCAGGCATGAAATCCATTAATCGCTCACTCTTCCGTTGACCAACGTTTTAACGATAATATTGAGCCCTGTGAAAGACCCTAGGGTGGATGCTGTTTGACAATGGTCTTCTTAATGCTTATTATTGCCAGGATCCGCCGGCAAATGGTCCGTACTCGAGCATGTGATGAGTGAGACTTGTTCGTCAGATTCATATCTGCTGTTTGTTTTCTGCACAAGAGAATGCAAGCTCATTTCAACGATATAGTTATCTAAGCCAAACCAAAATCGACAAATGGAAAAGAAGAATGGTTCTAGGTGTTGAAGGAAGCGCTAACAACATAGCGTGTGGCTCTATACGTTGAATAATTATCGATTTGCTGTGAGTACAACAGCTGAACATTCTTTCGGCTTGTTATCGTTAAAGTTGTAACACGCATATAGAATATCCGAAATATATATGCCCCATTAAATGTTATGTTGATTACAGATAAAGTGTTTACATATTCTTTGAAGCATGAACATTACTGTGGTCGTTATCCTTTACCAGATAACAAATCATACCGAGATTAGTCGGTGATCAGGCATGCATATGAGCTAACAATTTGGGAGATTATTGCCTCTTCGTCGTCTTATATGTACATTGTGGTTTTTTATGCATGCATGGAGGCGGGCCCGACCATCAACGGGCCTGACTCCGCTCAGAGTTGCGCTTCCTGTTAGTTTGCCGGCAAACTAACATGACCATAGGCCAAGGTGTGGACGCCGTTTACAGCTATCCACCGCTCTTTTTTTATCAGAGATGTGACTATTTAGCGGACCCCTTAGCCTTTAGTTTTGTAGCCTTTCTTGTTCTTGGTTGTGGCTTTACACCTGTACGGATTTCTTGGCTTCTCCTGTATTGTATTTAAATCTTGCCTGCCAGATAGACAGAATTTTATGCACACCTTATGGGTCACTTTCTGAAAGCACAGTTTTTGTCCCTGTAGTTTACGTTTACTACGGGTTAATTACTTTAACAGTGTGCATCTCGAACGTGCTGACCAGATCTCTCATAATATCCTTCAGGTCCTGAAAATCACTGACAACATCTCTCAGCTCTATCTCTGAATCTATTTTCTCGTATCTCTGACGATCTATAACTAACTTAAACTCTTTTTTACCACTTTGAAGTTTTGCAATACACTCTTCGTAGTTCATTTCTATACCTAACGTTTATCCAATAGGTCTGTTCATACAGTGTGTAAATGTCCGCGCAATGAAATATTTCTTTATGAATTGAGGTGGGTCTACATAATTTGCAGTCCACTAAACAGTGTAGAAGAACCCAATTTTTTTTCTGATACCTTCTTATGCTCCGTCTTATCTACGTTAGATCTGTACCTTTTATCGATTGCAACAGTCTGGTATTCTTTGACAGATCTAGCCCTAATTTTTCCTTTTGATTTGGGTATATTTTGTGACCTCAGCTAAAACGAGTATTTATTCATGATCCGAGATATTACCTTCGTCAAATGTTGTCGATACAATGTCAGCAATGGTATTCAATTTTCTCGGCGCTAGCATGCGAATGTGATCATGTTTTTTCACCTTGATAAATTTTCTAACGATTCTAAGTAGCCCACAAGCGGCCCTAGTAGCATCCAACACAGTGGCAACAGGATTGGCAACCACTGTAGACGTTACACCTACGCCACTCACGAGACGACACATACCTACAGTAACTTGAGCAGTATCTAGAGCATCCGCTGAGTTAACTGCACGCTTATATTTCTTGTACATAGCAAAAACAAAATTCTAAGTGTTGCTTCTTGAGACTGATCTGCTTCAACCGATAGGAGTGCTACAGAACATGTCGCCGTTCTGTTTGGAGTGGTTGTATAAACGTTAATAACGTTGCCTTGTTCCAGCAGTAAAGGTTGATCTAAAGATAATACAACAGCCCGTTGTTGGTCAGCAGGCTTACTTATTTCTGCCGCTTGGTTTGTTCCAATTTATTACAGGAACAACTGTTATAGTACCAGTATCAGCGCCCAGACCAGAAGACACCCCCATGCACATGGTATATCCACAGCTTGAGTCTCGTGAGGTTTGACCCCCGGCCGTATCACCAAAAGACCACTCATATCCTCTGCGAATGGGGACACTTGCTTCTGCCATAATAGTAATGAGGGGTTTCATTCGTGAGTTTGTATATTCTCTCTTGTCCCTATCCCGCTGTCTATCTTTTTTATCAACATACTCTTCATTAGCAGCATCCTTTGGCGATATTGGGTCTTCATTAGCAGCATCCTTTAGCGATATTGGGTCTTCATTAGCAGCATCCTTTAGCGATATTGGGTCTTCATTAGCAGCATCCTTTGGCGGTATTGGGTCTTCATTAGCAGCATCCTTTGGTGATATTGGGTCTTCATTAGCAGCATCCTTTAGCGATATTGGGTCTTCATTAGCAGCATCCTTTGGCGGTATTGGGTCTTCATTAGCAGCATCCTTTAGCGATATTGGGTCTTCATTAGCAGCATCCTTTTGCGATATTAGGTCTTCATTAGTAGCATCCTTTAGCGATATTGGGTCTTCATTAGCAGCATCCTTTAGCGATATTGGGTCTTCATTAGCAGCATCCTTTGGCGGTATTGGGTCTTCATTAGCAGCATCCTTTAGCGATATTGGGTCTTCATTAGCAGCATCCTTTAGCGATATTGGGTCTTTTAGCGCATATTGGGTCTTCATTAGCAGCATCCTTTGGCGATATTGGGTCTTCATTAGCAGCATCCTTTGGCGATATTGGGTCTTCATTAGCAGCATCCTTTTGCGATATTAGGTCTTCATTAGCAGCATCCTTTGGCGGTATTGGGTCTTCATTAGCAGCATCCTTTGGTGATATTGGGTCTTCATTAGCAGCTTTTTGGCGATATTGGGTCTATCAACCGAAGGATGTTATTCTCTCTCAATTCAAGGTCTCATGTCATAGTATCACCAGAGTGGCAGAGTCGTGATTATCCAATACCCTTCCTTTATTATCGAGTAACTGAACCTTCAACTCATGGCTAGTTCCGCTTATAACGCGCTTAGAGACAGGATTAGCGATGTTTGTGCCCACAACTTCAAGAATCGTAGTTGGGACACCATCTAGCCTGTTGTGCGTTGTACTGACTTGATCGAGATGAACATAACGTGTCTTGAGCATGCTAACGGTGATGGGCCTATCACCTGAATAAACTAGTAACTGAATAAATCTACAACCATCAAGACATAACATAGTCAACACTAAAACGTTGATACTCACAGTCCTATCAGGAACTCGGAGGTTTATAAACCCATTTACAGCATCAATTGCCAGCGAAACACCTAAAGCTGAAATATGCCGCCGAAGACGGATGATATTACAGAGGTTTAATTAGATTCTTCCTCCTTTTCCAGCAATTTTAGACCGCTATGTAATGGTCATAATTGATTCAATGTGATACCAGCCCACAGTATACGTGATTGACATAAGGCCAACCAATAGGTCGCCTGCAGTGTCGTCAATAGGATTTTACAGGAACAGAGCCAAATCGCGTTGAACATAAGAAAGAGTATGGTACACAGTGGTAAACATGAATACACAAGCCTTTGGACTCTGAACAAAAGCCTTTCACGTTTATTACACTCTGCGGCGCCTACTGGCAGAACTGTAAGCGCCTCATCCTCAGGATCATGCCCATAACCCCCATAATAATCCGTACAATCGCAGGGTATATGAGAGACTATGTAGTGAGTTTGGTGTATCACGGACCATGGACTAGCGCTAAAAGACAACAGCTGACAAAGGCCTTGGGGTGCTACATGCGTATGGTTAAGGGATCGTCGTTAAGGTTTCTGGCTGGGACGACCACTGTCACCCTACACGGGCAGCCTTTGAGGCGGAAAAGGCTAAAAAACCAGGGTTAGCCCTCCCGAGCAAAGTACAATTCTTTCAGGAGCAAATAAGTGCTGTTCTACACCTAGCGCAAGGCTCTGAACCAGGAGAGGCCTGAGTACCTTCATACTGGACACGTCTGAGGGATTGACACAACCCGACGTTTAGCACATTTATGACAGCATTAGGACCTATGTATGGGCACAGCTTGGGGCACAGGCACATCCTAGGTAACGACACTGCGTTTTACACCATGATGCAGTTCTTGGTTAACGTTGAAGATGCGATTACAATTGCTGTCAACCTAATAGCTGCTATAAAAATGACACCAAGGCGTTTTGAAATTTGCAAAGTCCAGGATATACTTTGTCAATGCATTGGTCCAGTAGATGGGGACCACAACCTGATTAACATCGCGAGTGAGCAACAGCTGATCGACATCATCACTGATGTCCACATGGCTGTGCCGTCCCATGAAGAAAACAAGACACAACAGTGTCCTTTGTGTTGATCCTCATAGACATTCTTTTGGAGGGCGCACAAGGATGAAACAAATCGCTCTTATTGGAGGCGGAATCTTAATAGGCTTAGTTTTTATTTTTGTTCGCTACTTATTTTTATACCGGCACGATATATATATAGCTATTTTACGCTAATCAAAAATATAAGGAAGTAGCATAATAATATAACATCGAAATTATTATTTATTGCTTAGATTTACCGCGAATTGCTCGTTTGATTTGCCATGACTTAAGTGAAATGCTCGAGGAATTAGACGCAAATGTGCTTGAGACGGATACAATGATCTTCTCTTACCCCTTAATTTCAATGACCTTTTGTCATTGGTGCATAAATTATTTTTCTCACTATTTTGGAAGGGGGGATTTGCTATTTTGTCTGTTAATGTTATTATTTTTTACCTTGTTCATAAACTAGAAATAGAACCCATATCAAAAGGGCTGGACTGTCAAAGCGCAATGCTTGGGGCTGGTCAATTTAAAGACGGACATGATCGGCTTATTAATGTCCACGCGGTGACATAGTTATACACGGTGTACCCCTTAATCAACGTTATTACTCGGTAAGAAGTAAGCATAATTTTTAAAGGACTTCTAGAGTTTCAACTGATTGTCAACTGACCAGGTAAATGCTCTATAATGACGCACAATCTCGAATCCAGGTTAATACAGCAAAACCACAAAAAAGATGGTATAAGGAATGATTTTGTTGCCTGTTCAACCCAATGGCCACAAATATTAACTTTGTTTGCGTAATTATATCAACCGGTGCAAGCATATATCCGGCAAACAATACGAGTTTCAAATAAATGTGCGATGCCAGCTAGTAAAGCATATGCAAACACTATTGAATATGCTCGGTCGCGAATGATGGCTTGCACATATTCTCGCTGACCAATGAGCAGAAAAGGATGGCTCAATATTGTGTGAAGCCTTTTGTTTTTTTCACTTGGTACCGTGCAATGATATATATAGGGGTATCAGCAGTCCTATATTCATATGCTGTTTGATTCATCCTTGCTGAATGTGCGCATGTTAGAGCGGCCAATCAATTCGCCTTTACAATTTCGGCACAAATGCTCGCTTATAGAACTTATCACACATGGGGAAACATATTCCATTTAGCAGAACGTCGAAAAGCAAGCTATCCGCCAACATGCGCGACATCACTTCACCATGAGATTAGCTGTTGTATGAATTCCCATAGGGTGTCAGCCTGACATGCTAACTCATCAACGTTATATCCCTAGTGTGGGTTCTTAAAAGCTTTTTAATGGCCATGAACAAGACAAGTGCGAATGCGGTACAAACGTTATTAGGAAACCACGTATTGCATTTATCAACGCACTCCTAATTTGTTACTATGCACTAAGTGTACTACCCATGTTGCGCTATGGTACGGGCAAAAAGGTGAATGAGGAATTAGCTTAGCAGTTAAGGAACCAGGCTTCAGTCTTGCGTCTTTTGCCGTGCTGTCAGCAGTAATTATGCAGCATGCCCAAGCTATTTTGTGTAGATAACAGCTGTTATGACATATCTTATTTCACAAGAATCCGTCGCTCGTTATCTGCTATGTACACCTGTAGGGTTCGGTTGTCAGAACATATGAAAAGACAAAGGCAAAGCCTTATTATGCCAACTAATCTGTAAAATGCCTTGCCATCTCAATATTTGAGTATCCCACTACTCACTCGGTACGATGAAAACACTTCGGCCTTCTATCCATTCTACATTATCGCCTACTGTTTGAGAGCCACATTTACACAGACTGCACTGTTGCGTAATTACAAAAGGGCAAACAAAGTTAACATTCATTAAAATGCAGCCGTTCCCTTTAATCTTTTCCCCGTCAATGCTGTTTGTGCGGCTTTCCTATGTTGAAGACGTTTTATGACGATTTATTTAAGATTAAATGAATACAGCATGTACGATTTTAGATGTGATATTTCTCTTTTTTCTCTTGGAATATGAATAACATCTCAAAGAGAAAGCAATAATGTCATCAATATTTGTATAATCATTGCAATTTCCATCATCAAACTATGCGCTATTGCTTCTATGCTATTGAAGTCGAATATCACAAGCATATTAAGCTTTATACTGGTATATTCCACTTAAAATAAATGACAATACACATGAGATCACCGCTTCAACGCAACCTATTCACCAATGTTTTGACTAAGTGGACCCATCTCCGCAAAAAGGCGGGTCCCTTTCATAGGCTTCTGATAATATTTTCATTAAATTCTTTCATCCCAGCAATGCATGCATGTTGTATTGAATCTTTCACAAGAACCCTAGCAGCTGGTTTACTTTGTTTGTCGAAATGCACAACGAATATTCAAACAGGCAGGTCCGTTTGATAGGCTTCTGATAATGTTTTCATTAAATTCTTTCATCCCAGCAATGCATGCATGTTGTATTGAATTGTTCACAAAAACCGAAGCAGCTGGTTAACTTTGTCGAAATGCACAACGAAGGTCATGGTCAAAATTGCAACGTTTCACCACAAGCACACGTTAAAGATTCGACTGCCATTTCTTGCTTATGATAACAAGCTAGTTTTCGACGAGGCATTTTATCATTCGAAATCACACTATTATGTTAACGATGGGTGTTCTTAGTTTTTCTGATAGATGTTATTGCAATGTCTGCAATATACTCACGAATTACCAATGTCTTTGCCCCGAATATGTCATGTCAACAGAATGTATTTTATCTGGCATCGTCAGTAATTAGCTAAGCGAAGCTTTGAGAAGCATACACCCATAAATACAACCATGCATTAGAAGTATATGCTGTTGTCTATTCCGCTTCTTCTGTTATGCCGACCATCTTCTCATGACAACAGAATGATGCGTGCGTTCCTTTCCTATAGGCTATTTGCCTATTACCTTTCAGCTTGAGTATATAAAGGTCATTTCATCATCTGATTATGCGCTTGATTTAGTCTGCAGAAGCGATGTTGTAACAAATTACAATCAATAGAGTACCCCTAGATGACCCTTGACAGCACACTAACCAGAGTTATTCAAAGACTTTCTACTCTTATCGCATTCAATTATTAGTGATGTAAGTTGTAGGTTGTTCTAGGGCAACTGGGGTTCCCCAAAGCCCTGGTTAATCATTCACATTGGCTTCCTGAGAGATCGACAGATATTCTTATGCTGATCCGTCTATTATGCAACTATTCAATTAGTGGCATCATAATATTGTTGTGAACGAGTTTCATTCAATAATTCTATTTCGTTTTAGCAACCTACTTGCAATATTATGCTTTGGACGTTTCACGAATATTTACACCGGTCAAGCGATCCCTGCTCTAACAATTGATGAAGATCAACTATTCATTATCTGACAGTGCCCCAACATTCCTCTGCTTTTCTTATAATGAGATCAATAAAATAAAGGGCACTCATCTTCGTATAGATTTGAAAATATTAGCAATAACCTTATCACGTAGCGCTATCAATGAACTATCACGTAGCAAACGAATATCACAAATGGCAATCAAGATAAAATTGAAGCAATACATTATCAGCAGACACGGTCTCATCGGGAGCTGACGCTATATAGATTCGATCAACTTGGCTGCTAATAACATTCATCGTTTCGCAAGCAATAGCCACTTTGAACTGCATGTGCATGCAACACTACTCATAAACACCTGCTGGGTCGATCAGGGAGGTAACGTTAAGGTAGTTGGTGGCATAATAATCATGATTAATAATGTTCAAAGACCTTCAAGTAAGTTTAAACGCTTGGGTTTGTGTTTGTAAAGCCGCAGCACATAAAGTATTTTACATTGTTTGGATTTGCGGTGAAACAATGAATATTAGAGCAAATATAGTTCACCTTCTTAGCTGCGGTGTCTATCGTCACCGCGTATATTTAGGTAATATAGACACAACTGATTTGTGCAAAGATTTAAGTGATTCCATCAGCGACTACGATCAGTGAGTGCTGGAGATTTGCTCGGGTCTTCACGCAGTGCCTAGGCAGGATGGGCATGTGACAATAGAATATGGGGTATGCATGAGGAGTTGAGGGAGGTTGCAGGCGACACGTAGGTCATTCATGGATCTAGGAAGCTGAGGTTGTGATTCCATCAGCTGTACGGGGTTAGTTCTGAATCTTCATTAGGATGTTAAATCTTCCCTAGATATCAGCCATCTGCAATTCTAGTCATGACTGCCCCAATATTCTTTAACAATTATTGCGTGGTTACGCCGCTGAAGTAGTGGGCTGTTTGGATCAACTTCCATCGCGTCGGTCCTTGTAATAGTTTGGCATCAATAATGTACTATCGTCCTAATTGCATGACGTTATTTGATCGCATCTGAATATTGATGACCGACCAAAGCATTTTTATTACGGCATTCATGCATTAGACAACATTGGGTAGCATATATTACAATTCACTTACAGACCACAAAATGCATCATGCAATTGCCTAAATGTTACGGCACAATAACCCAAATCAGGGAAACGTGAAACAATTACGATGCTGCCTATAAGTATAGGTAAATAGTATCGACTGCATTACTTAAACCATATACGCATTGATTGCACTATCCGCCACCAACAATATCTTATCGTGGTGGTGTTGTATGATGGTCTGCTTTTTTGCCAGAGCTCTCTCAAAGCAATGGATTTATGTAAAACCAACAAATCATGTTTAATAACGAACGTGAATGAATCGTTAATGCACATTATTCGTCTTCTCACGCTACATTGACGACTAAGTGATGGCAAAATAGACATCTCAGAACAATGTTTATATGCCGGCGACAAGACCGGCAGTGATGATTTTGTAACACAATGGACGATCATCGACATGGAGGAATATCACTTGCAACATATTGACTTATGCTAACATTATTCAAGCGTCCTTATGAGACCTTTCTTAAGCGTCTTTTGTGTGCAACTTTACTACGCCCAAATAGACGTAAATTCTATATTTAGCTAAAACCCAGTTGATATCTAAAACGCGGGTCATGCTTCACAATAGCTATATAATACCTACGACACCGACCGTCATTTGTAACGCTTATGTTAAATATTCGCTACGATACTGATCGCGACTGTACCTGCATGCCATAATAGGAGGGATTTCCTCAAATCGAGAGAAAGCAATCTTGAGCATTGGATTCGTTTTCGCTCGGCTAGCCATGTGATATATGTAAATCTGATTGCCTGAGAGGCTATAGAGCTGTTGTTCAAATGCTCTCAGTTTGGAACCGATTCACCCAGCTTGACTCATCCAATCAATGGCCAGATTAACTCCGATAGCAGCAGCCCCTTAAATATTGCTCATCTGCACTTCAAGGGCTTTTTCGCGACCAGTATTCATGATCGATTGAATGTAGATATCACACGTTAGCTACTATTGGCAAAACTGGCATTCCTTCAGCCTACTTTATAACATTTTAACTTTATAAAAATTCCCGCGATCATATTATTTCTGACTCGTCGATAATCATTTGTGGACATAACAAAATATATTATCTCTTCCTACAATCATGCGGATGCTTTGCTGCTAACCAGTTAGATCAAGAGAGCGCAGATAGAGGTTCTAATTGGCAGCATGTGGGAATGTTTAAGATACATTGCGAGCAAAATACATTGCAATACGTTTTTCAATATAAGCGGAGCTGATATGGTCACTTGATCCATAGTACTTGCATTCCCCTAACACCCAACGTAAACATATAGGCACATGGGATATGCATCATCAATCCAGGCTGAATCCAAGCATAATTTTCGAAAAAAAACTTTATACACCCCAGTTTTTTTATATGAGCCGCCTGGTGAAAGAATTAGCACTAGAAAGTAACGTACACAGTAGAAGGCAAACTGAATGAAACAGTTGAGCCAGAGAGGGTATCGATCTCGTCGATTACTTGCATGGACCGATTAAAACCCTGTAAGCCTCCCAAATACTACAACTCGTTCATTATTACAGACCATCGGTGATAATGTAACGCAAAGATAGCCCGTTATTAACATTTAATTCAAAGTATGATGGAAACGTTGCCATATCTATGGGATAGCGCATTCTTCAGAGCATAACAACGGAATTCTAATGTCATACATATTTCGGATTGCTTTGGCCTGGGTAGCTGGGCTTTCAAATGACGCACCCCGAGCCTTCATCTTATTTCAGGTGCATGCTGTGCTTTCATAGGTGGCTAAATCGATAAGCAACTGACTGTCAAGTCATAATGACGGGTGTACTCCCAATGAGTTTCAAATATTATTTATATGTTACAGCATTAGAAAACCTGCACCACTTGGAGGTTTATCAGACTTACCTAAGCTGAGTCGATAAATGCAATATGTATATGTTGAGCCGCTAACATGATGGAAAACGCGGTACACAGGTCATCAGGAAATTTATAGAAATGGTTTGTGAGATTGCTCCCAGTTTTGCTTATAATAGATGTGTCTACAAAATAGTACATATATGTCTGTTGATCTGCTTCACCAAATGTAGCGATGTTTTCAGATTATCATATGCCATAATTTGTTCTTGGAAGCACCCAACAGGCCCCCACCTCAATTTCAAACCATCTCATCTCAATCCTGATTTCACTTAGGTTCGCATCAATTGAATCTCTTGCAAAGTTCCCTCCCGTGATATTCACACAATCCAATCTCTGCGCATAAGGAAACAATCATCGTGGTTCTCCCGCTCTTCTTCGGGTAGCCTGCATTCATAACCAAGTCCGAACACTGGCTAACATGTGGAACAAATATGCATGACGATTGAAAACATATTGATCTATGCATAAAGTTAGTCCAACGTTACACAAATACACAATATAATTACTTTGAAAAAATTCTTTGAACCAGTCGCTAGTCCTTTCAGGGGCAGTTCGTAAGGTTATTGGCGATACATAAATAAAAGAAATAATAATAGTTTATTTCAGTCACCGGGCTCACAATATTACTACATGCATATAGGTTTGCGTTCAATGCCGTGCATATACAATAGGGTACACAAGGTCCATATGAAACCGGACCATACTATGTAACAATGATTCAAAGATTTTATTGACAAGTTATTGTTGAGTTCTCTCCTCCTTATAAATGTGTAGACCAAATACCGGATATATGCTTGTAAACAACTGTGACTTTATTCAGCGACTTTTGTGTAACATAAAACTATGAATATGGACAATAAAGTGTGCTGCAGAATTCTAAGTTAAACATATAATGAGCATTGGGAGAATTTGTCTTAAGACTCTTTGACCGACTATATGAAACTCCATAATAATAATATTTCCATTTTTCAATATTCGGCAATTGCGTTTTGAATCGTGAACAAAGGTCAAGAAGTTTTTGAAACCCATTGGCACTAGGCATCATCAGACAGAGACCGTCCGCATAAAATACATGGTTAATACAAATTTCATTAATATAATAGACGTTGCATGATTGCTACAACAGACTTGAAAGATCATCAACATACACATTATTTAGTGACAAAATTCCACCTTGTCAAGCGCTATTAGGTACAGTAAACAGATTAAATGTTTTTGATATCAAAACCTTGAAATTTTGACTGAAATCACTTTGATACGAAAGTTGATGGCATTTTAAACAGCAACATATTATTGACCTTGCCAAAGCCTTAGACGCATCCAGCAAGTACTTGTAGACAGGGCCGCCATGATATTTATAGTATAATG
>CM067351.1:1845801-1880801 GCA_034190875.2 Urechis unicinctus | reverse complement strand
TTTTCCTTTATGCAAGAGATTAGCATCGCATGCGCTCGATGCATTGAAGTGGAATATCATTTACAAATATATCAGGATGCATCATAATTCTAAAGTTATTTGGTGATTATATCTGTCAATCAATCTTGTCGAAACTTATTGTAATGTTGCCATTATGCAGCCGCTATTTGAATGAATAGCCAATCGCAGGGTTCGAACTATGCCGGGACAACGAATGTATCTACATTATGTTCGAGCCATGTATTGTCTATATACCATCCTTGTAAGCAGTTTAGCCTCACCGTAGTAATGCTAAACCTTATTCGCAACCGACATGTGTATATTGCAATATGTTGCGCTTAAAGCAAGGTAACAAATTGTCTTTGGCAGGATTCATATGTCGGCTGCAATTCGTAAAGAGGCGAGTAATTGTTTTGTTAACGACATTTGCATGATAACACAACTCACCAAGTTAATGACAAATATTTCATAGCTGCATTGCAGCGGTAAAGAATGAGCACAGAGTATTGACCCCAAAGCGACAACTCTATGCTTACCAATATCTTGAACAAATAGAAACAATAAATGGACCCGACATGCAATTCATACGGCATCCCAAAACATTCAACAGGATAACTGAATTCTACTTTTTCTCCCTTCCATCATTTCAAAGCTTTAGGCAGCTCTATTTGTTTTGAATGTCTAGCATTTTAATTAGATTGACTCCAATCTATAACCTAACCAATATTATTTTGTCATGTAAATATTTCTAGTGTTGCGTCAAGAATGCGTACGGCATGCCATTGAATATGTTTTGTTTGACCGTGTATGATAGCACAAACATGCTTTCAAGTAAGGCTCACAAGTGACGAAACAATACATGCCTACTAGATGTTGGGATGGTGACGAAGATGATGATGAGATGATTATGGGCATGGTGATGGTGATGATGATGATGATGATGATGATGATCATGATCATGATAAAGTGAGGATGATGATGATGATAGTAATTAAGATAAAGATGATGATGATAAAAATAACGATGATGATGATAATGATGATGATGATGATGATGATGATGATGATGATGATGATGATGATGATGATGATGATGATGATTTTGATGATGATGATGATGATGATGATGATGATGATGATGATGATGATGATGATGATGATGATGATGATGATGATGATGATGATGATGATGATGATGATATTTGTTCTTCTGGTGATAAAGATGAGAAACGGAATCACAATTTTGTCATAATTCGTATTCGATTTGACTATGTAACTCCCATCATTGAGTTTTAATAAACACTGTATGTTTGCGATTAATAAGTTTCGCCAACATTGAAAGGCAAGGCATTCAATAAAATCAATATGGCAATTCCACTGAGTGTGGCTATGGAGATTTCGCACTTTAATTTTTTGAGAGGTTTGGGCAGTTATTTTGAAAGGAGAAAAGCAGACACTTCGAACGTTGACCTTTCAGGGGGTCACTTACTCATTGCAAGGTTTAGAGCATGTTGTACTAAACCATCTTTTCATGAATCGTTATCAGGCATTGTCAAGTAATCCATACTTTTCACCAGATATCTCCTATTGTGTTGCAGAGGCTTCTTAGGTTGGCATCTCGAAGCTCAAAACTAAATATCCTCCTCATAAACGGCTGCATCTGCCGGCTTCAAGTTGACATAGAACAGCCTTCAAGAATAACACGGCTCTAAGACAAGATCGTTAATAAGATGCCATTCAATGGATACTTAATTGCTGTAAGCATTGTGGAAACTCCCTTTATTGTGTCTATTTGTAAATTAATGGTGGGATCACAGTGTCAATTAAGGTTGTGCTAGTAATATCAAAAATCAATTCATTCAAATGTGGTCACATGCTTAACGGATGGTCAGCCGGCATTCTACGGGTTCTTCAAGAAGAATTGAACACTGGGACGAAATAACCAATACGAACACTATGCGTGCACTATACGGGCCTAAACGCGCACTATATGCCCGAATAAGGACCTATAGAGAAGCCGTGTGGCCCAGTATGGTCCCTGCGCTACTGCCTTCAGGTCTTCTACGGGATTAAACCTGTAAGGTACCTGTGCCTGAAGAAGTGCATGTGCAAATTTTTGGCTACGGGCGCTACAGGGTCCAATACTTTTCACAAAATCGTAAGACCCACACGGGACTGCACGACACGCCCTATGGAAAACAAAAAAATGAACGGATGTTAAAATGGGATTACAATTGTTCCGTGTCCGGACGAGCTTTCCTATGATTTAACGCAAATAATACAATGCTTCAACAATAACAAACACCCAAGCTTTTGACTTACGACGAGATATAAGAATCACAAATCATTCAATATCGTCTAATTTCGAGTACTGGAATATGATAAAGATTCCTAAGGAAATATTTATCACCTCTTGCCTAATTGTTGATATCATTGAATGTTTTCGAACATTTCGGCAGTCATCAATGACTATCACACTACATACTTGCTAAAATGACCAGGATCTAGTCTTGCGTCTTTTTCCGTGCTGTCAGCAGTCATTGTGCAGCATGTCCAAGCTATTTTGTGTTGAAAACAGCTGTTATGACATATCTTATTTCACAAGACGCCGTCGCTCGGTATCTGCTATGAGTGCCTAGAGTGTTCGGTTGTCAGAACATAAGAAAAGACAAAGGCAAAGCCTTATTATGCCAACAAATCTCTAAAATGCCTTGCCATCTCAATAGTAGAGTATCATCCCACCACTCACTCGGTACGTTGATAACACCTTGGCCTTTTATCCATTCTACATTATCGCCTTTTGTTTAAGAGCCCCATTTACATAAACCGCATTGTTGCAAGCAAAGTTAACATTCATTAAAATGCAGCCGTTCCCTTTATCATTTCCCCGTCAATGCTGATTGTGTCGCTGACCTATGTTGAAGACGTTTATTAAGATTTGATTCCGATTAAATGAATGCAGCATTTACGATTTTAGATGTGATATTTCTAATTATAAGCCTCTTCTTTCTCTTGGAGTAGGAATAACGTGTCAAAGAGATCGGCGCTTTAATGCAATGTGCTTACTAACATTTCTAGTGGACCCATGTACGATTCAAGCTGAAACGAAAATTTTCATTTCAATATGCGAACATTTTAAAAGCGAACAACTGCTATTGTTATTACAAAGAGTAAGCTTGCTCATCTCAAATACCTCATAGAGACAATAAGGCTGTACAATCCAATGTTCGTATTTTATCATTTTTTTTATTTAAGATTGGTCGACTTTGGACCTTTTGCCGCTGTTAAGTGAGAGAATGAAATGAAATGCTTTACCATAATGCTAGGCAAGTATTGCAAAAATGCTGCGCAAGATAGAGAAAATTCCTTGTTTAACGAAGAGCCCTACAAAGCTAAAAAATGGCTGTCCAGGGAGAGGAGCCATTTAGCAGAGTGGTGTATGGTTCCTTCCCGGAACCGTTAAAATGAATATATGCTTTTGTTTAAACTTCCATAAATAACTCTACCATTAGCAAGTAAGTAAACTCGCAAGACGTTCATAAGCTCTCATTATATATTACGAAGGAAGAATATATATAACACAATCAACCCACTAATTATTTTTTCAAGGTAAAATACTTCATAACCGTTATTTTAGTTTATAATACATTGATAGGTATCTCATATATAACAATGGTATGTCAAATCTATTCCATTTACAGCAATGTCACTGACTTTTGTAGCGTTTATTAAAACGCGACCATGATACGTTAACTCATTGGACATGCATCATACACAAAGCATGCAAGTATCATTGGAGTTAGGTAAAAATATGTTCGTGCTCGTGCAGGAGTGTCCCTTGCTAGATATGCAAGAGTTTCTCTGGCTAGTCAAATGCAGCTATATTTGATTTAAAATGGGTTAGGTATATGTTGGTTTTCTACAATTTGACGGAACCTCGAATATGTTGCGTGTTATAACATGGGGCGCATTAAAGATGAGTGGAGCTCCAATAGCTGCATTTGACATCAATCATACTGGCGTCTGCAGGACATATCATAAAGTGAGCGGATAGCAGATGTTAGAATGCATTAGCAAATCCCGCAGCTTAATCCGAATCTCATCGAATGATGGAGTTTACGTGTTATGAGTGGATACTACTTGTGAAAATTAGAGCAGTATATCTAACAGCTATGTCAATGCCCCTTACACATGCGAGGCGTCCGCTGACCATTTTAACATGTGCAAAAGTAATGTTACCTTTTACGCCCTACACCTGAATATGTCCGCCCTTATGTGACTGATTCCGTACATTTTGCCGCGGTTGATTAGAGATTTCGCCACAAGCTATCAATTAACATGTTGCAATGCGTAAACATTGCGGGTTGCCTTCATTGTTTTCTGTTGCATTGCAGCACAATAATTATAACTATTCTCTTTGGCATGGATACCAATGCGCTTTCCATACGATGAAACACTCGACACCTATGGAGTAAATGTAATTGCCTAACCTGAGTATTTCGACTTAATCTATTATTGTGGCAATAGACGCTCTGAAATAGTATAAGATTCAATTAACTGTTGCCCCTATGGACTGTTCTGTGATACTGACGGACGCCAATGTCAGACTAATTGCGTTGTAGCGTATGTGCGATGTAGTTGGCCAGGCCCACATTCGTCCTAGTTCGCATGACGAAATGAATCACACGAAAACTGGTGAGTTGTCAACATAGTTTACTAGTTACAATCAATACGGGCCTGTAAATATTGCTCGTGTATGGAAGGAGACCTAAGCTTTTTCGGCAGAGCAATCTTAGCTCATTGACATGCAGTGTTTCACAATTGACACCACAGATAATAGCCTCGTACAGTTTGTACCAGCGCATCAAAAGCATCGATCTTTATCCTCTGCTAACGCTGTTTAAGCTTCAACTTCCCTCAGGTATATTACGGTTGACAACCCGCATTATCTCCTCTCCACTCACTCTCTTTTGGCATAAATATTGCTCATCCAATCACTAACCTATATTCACTTCTTTGCGGCTTTAACCATTCATTTACGAATTAGTGTGACCGGGATGGATGGTCATGGGACTTATTAATATCTAATCACTCCATTGTCTGTTGTATTACCCATTCCGCTTACACACAAGAGAGCATACCGTCGCCAACTGTCATAACTAATCAGTTACTCAAGAAACAATGGTAACTAGATTCACAGATGCGTCATTTTCATTCGCACGATTTATATATACTAAATGTGAAGACGGATTCACGAATCTGCTGATCACATAGACATATATGTATTTCTGTTAAGCCACCAAGCAGCCTCGCAAATAACACTACGTATTTAGCATCCGTTGTAATATAACTGCGCGAAATAATATATTTTGCTTTGACAACCATACATGCAAGTGATAGTCGGAACCTTCTCGTAAATGCTCTTGAATTAACTGCATGCATCATTCTTTTACTATTATTGACCATGAATCGACATACAGCCCGACCATTATAATGAAATTGCTGATATTTGCATAATTGGATATCCTATATCAACACTTAAATGCTTAACGGAATCAGAAGGATGATATAACGTTTCGTCGTCGTGCTAATTGCATCCAACATCTGATACTGTCTTATGTTGCGAGAAATTGCAAATTGCTTGGAAGTACTTCAGTTCTTTTATTTGTATATCATTCTGAAAGGTCATTTACTACACATTATCATAAATGGTTTGTCATATGTTTTCAAAACTTCTGCCAATCTACTGGAAAATGCATGTGTGAAGAAAATTAACTTCTCGTTGACAACTGCTATTTCAGCGGTCGGCTTAATCGTGTATGGATGAGAAAAATATGAATTGAGGGTGACATAATTTCATAACTACTGTTGAGCCTAGATACTAGTATAACTAATGCTCAAAATATGTGGCCACGGCACGATATTATTCTTATTCAGCACCCAAACAATGTTTGCGTTGATTTGCCCAAGTTAATAATGGCGAAGGCGACATTGAAGATGGTAATTACGATAATGATGACAATGATGGAATGATAACCGTCATTATCGGCTTTGTCGTCATAAACTTGCGAAACTCAGCCCAATCATTTGTTTGCGTGCTGGACTAAGACGAATGTTCTATTTAAGGAAGTATTGAAGCAAGATCTGTTGATCAGTGATGACAGCAATGATTATAGGTCTTTCCACAATCATGTTCGGTTGTTATCTTGGGTTTCACTCAATTAAATCAACGCCAGAGATATTTGCTAAAGTCAATTAGTATGTTTTTGCAAACTTGCTTGTTAGACTACGACAAGGATTGAAATATAGTTGCAGCTAGTCACAACACGGTAATCTTTATAAATTCTTTCTTACTGTTTCACCTTCTCTATCACACAGAAGACGAATGCATTAGTGATCAACAACCTCTATTATAGCCTGGTCGCCCGGCTACACCACTTGCCGCTCGCACAACGAGTTACTGATCGACAACGTCCTGCAAAACTACGCGACCGCTTGCTGGGCGTTGTTTGCGTCTGTGACATTACGCCACACAAATGGCGATATATATCCGTTCAGCTGGCTGATGTAGCACCTTAATTATATTTACTGTTATATCGTAACGGGTGAAGGTGATGATGGCTGTGATACCGATTCTTTTAGCCAATTGTACTTATACCTTAACTAACACACTGAATCGGGTATATGTGGTTATGGTTGAACTATGGCGTCATTTAATGACTGTAATAATGACAATGTTGTTTGCGATGCGAAGGGCGTTGATGATGATTAAACGAAAAGTTTCAAATAAAAGGCAAATAGGTCTACGCCACATTGCTGCATCGACATAGTATGGATACTTGTCTACAAATTCTTTGCAGTTTCTGATCACAATTTAAGGATCTCACAAGTTGTGATGATCAAGTTGGATGACCCTTGTTCACATGGTATTGGTTTTGCTGCTCGATATGGATTACGTTAATCCCCTTTATATTTTACTTTTCATAAGTAACATTTTCTATTCAGGAGACAATGAGAAAACTTACCAGTGTTTTTTAACGCATATAATGCATATGAACAAGTCGCAGGGAAGCCGACATATTTTTAGAGGCATCTTCGTATTTCTATTGTTGGATTGATCCAAACGTATCGGGTTTTAGTTTAATATACCACAAAGAAATTGGCGTTTTGATAATGCTTCTCTGCTGCTGTTGGTGTAAATTTGGTATTGGGAGAATTTTTCTTCAGGCTCTTTCACCCACCATATGAAACTCACATTTGCCAGCAATCCATAATGTTTCCATTTTTCAATATTCGGCAATTGCGTTCCGAATCGTGAACAAGTGTCAAGAAGAGACCGTCCGCATAAAATACATGGTTATTACAAATTACATTAATACAATAGACGGTGCATGATGGCTACAAACAGACTTGAAAGATCATCAACATACACATTTTCGACAAGGGGGACCAAATTCCACCTTGTCAAAACGCTATTAGATACAGTAAACAGATTAACTGTTTGTGATACCAAAACCTTGAAATTTTGACTGAAATC
Source organism: Urechis unicinctus (assembly GCA_034190875.2). NCBI lineage: Eukaryota > Metazoa > Annelida > Polychaeta > Xenopneusta > Urechidae > Urechis > Urechis unicinctus. The sequence goes on along the minus strand of CM067351.1, from coordinate 1,873,265 downwards.
ACTTTGATACGAAGGTTGATGGCATTTTAAACAGCAACATATCATTGACCTTGTCAAAGGCCATAGACGCATCCAACAAATATGTGTAGACAGGGCCGCCATGATATTTATAGTATTATATAATGCTTCTAGCGGTGTAAATACATAAATCCCTTGAGTAAGAGTCCTCGAATCCAAATTTGTTGTATTTATCCATGTACGTATGAATGCATGCATGCATGTATGCATGTATGTATGTATGGATGAATGTATGTATGTAAATATGTATGTATGTTTGTATGTATTTATGTATGTATGTATGCATGCATGTATGTATGTATGTATATATATATATATATGTATGTATTTATGTATATATGTATATATATATATATATATGAATATATGCATGTATGTATGTATGTATGTATGTATGTATGTATGTATGTATGTTGTATGTATGTATGTATGTATGTATGTATGTATGTATGTATGTATGTGTATGTATGTATGTATGTTTGTATGTATGTAGGTATGTATGTATGTATGTATGTATGTATGTATGTATGTATGTATGTATGTATGTATGTATGTATGTATGTATGTATGTATGTATGTGTATGTATGTATGTATGTATGTATGTATGTATGTATGTATGTATGTATGTGTGTGTATGTATGTATGTATGTATGTATGTATGTATGTATGTATGTATGTATGTATGTATGTATGTATGTATGTATGTATGTATGTATATGTATGTATGTATGTATGTATGTATGTATGTATGTATGTATGTATGTATGTATGTATGTATGTGTCTGTGTATGTATGTATGTATGTATGTATGTATGTATGTATGTATGTATGTATGTATGTATGTGTATGTATGTATGTATGTATGTATGTCTGTATGTATGTATGTATGTATGTATGTATGTATGTGTATGTATGTATGTATGTCTGTATGTATGTATGTATGTGTATGTATGTCTGTATGTATGTATGTCTGTCTGTATGTATGTCTGTATGTATGTCTGTCTGTCTGTCTGTATGTATGTCTGTATGTATGTCTGTATGTATGTCTGTATGTATGTCTGTATGTATGTATGTATGTCTGTCTGTATGTCTGTATTCTGTATGTCTGTCTGTATGTATGTATGTATCTGTATGTCTGTATGTATGTATGTATGTATGTATGTATGTCTGTATGTATGTATGTATGTATGTATGTATGTATGTATGTATGTATGTATGCTTCCAGCAAACATGTGTGCCGTATTTATGTATTGCATATGCTCCCAGCTGTGTAAATGTAGAGAAGGCCTGGAAAACAAATTCATTGTATCTATGTATGCATGTATATATGCACGTATGCATGCATACATGTATGTATATATTTGTATATGTCTGTCTGTCTGTGTGTCTGTCTGTCTGTATGTATGTATGTGGTATGTATGTATGTATATATGTATGTATGTTGTATGTATGTATCTGTCTGTCTGTCATGATGTATGTATGTATGTATGTATGTATGTATGTGTGTATGTATATGTATGTATAAATATGTATGTGCATGTATGTATGTATGTATGTATGTATGTATGTATATGTATGTATGCCATGTATGTATGTATGTATGCTGTATGTATGTATGTCCCCTGTATGTATGTATGTATGTATGTATGTATGTATGTATGTATGTATGTATGTATGTATGTATGTATGTATGTATGTATGTATGTATGTATGTATGTATGTATGTATGGCTCTTATGTAAACCCTGTATGTATGTATGTATGTATGTATGTATGTATGTATGTATGTATGTCTGTATGTATGTATGTATGCCATATGTATTTATGTATGATGTATGTATGTATGTATGTATGTATGCATGTATGTACGTATGCATGTATGTAAGGATGTACGTATATATGTATGTAGCTGTATGTATGTATGTATGTATGTATGTATGTATGTATGTATGTATGTATGTATGTATGTATGTATGTATGTATGTATATGTATGTATGTATGTATGTATGTATGTATGTATGTATGTATGTATGTATGTATGTATGTATGTATGTATGTATGTATATATGTAAGTATGTACGTTGTAGTTTTTGATTTACCTATATTTATTTGTAACTATCAGCAGCCGTACAATCACCGTTGCGCATATGAAATCGCACAAAAAGCTTTCATTTTGGGAAGAAGTACATTATATCTGTACGTCCCTAATGGGCATTGTTGGTGTGGCAGCCTAAATAAATTGCATCGTGCTGTTCGTCGTTAACACCGCCATCAACGCTGAAACGATATTCCCCTTTAATGCTTCAGTCTCTTGAAACATATATCGTAGAGATCGTGGCGGTTATGATTGCATTAAACGGGTTATGAAAGAATGTTGTCTAAGTTCAGTAGGGGCATTAACTATACAATGTGTTTCGTCATAATGTACAAATCATTATGGCCTCAAGGAGCTTAACGCGGGCAAGTAAGTGATACGACGGCTCTTACAAACCCTGGTTTTTAAATAGGGCGGTTGTACCTTAGATCAAGCCACGTGATCGTATCTATACTGCAGTGGCCAATTATTAAGCAATATCCGAGCTGTTGACCGTAGAGATGATAACACGATTAGAACGAGTATAAATTTATGTAGAATGTTTGGTTTGCCTAAAATTTGATGTAGATGAAAACAACTAGGGGATTAAATCTGGGATATGTTGCCGGAGCCTAACGATGTAAAGATCAGCGAAGACAAGAAGAGGCAGGCTTGATAAACGCATTGTCGGTTATGCGACGAAATTTTAGAATCTTCAGCAAATGCTTATACCTGATGATATCAGAAGTCATAAACAAATTGTCTTTTGCAGGATTCATATGTCGGCTGCAATTCGTAATTATTTTGTTAACGACCATTTGCATGATAACACAACTCGCCAAGTTAAGGACTTAAATATTTCATAGCTGCATTGCAGCGGTAATGAATGAGCACAGAGTATTGACCCCAAAGCGACAACTCGATGCTTACCAATATTTGAACAAATTTATCGTGTTGCGTCAAGCATACGTACAGCATGCCATTGAATATGTTTTGTTTGACCGTGCATGATAGCACAACCAAGCTTTCACGTAAGGCTCACAAGTGACGAAACAATACATGCCTACTAGATGTTGGGATGGTGACGAAGATGATGATGAGATGATTATGGGCATGGTCATGGTGATGATAATCATGATGATGACCATGATAAAGTGAGGATGATGATGATAGTAATTAAGATAAAGATGATGATGATAAAAATAACGATGATGATGATGATGATAATGATGATGCTGTTGTTGATGATGACGATTATAATGATGATGAATATGAATATGAATATGAATATGAATATGATGATGATGATGATGATGATGATGATGATGATGATGATGATGATGATGATGATGATGATGATATTTATTCTTCTGGTGATTTAGATGAGAAGCGGAATCACAATTTTGTCATAGTTCGTATTCGATTTGACCATGCAACTCCCATCAATGAGTTTTAATACGGCAGTAATGCCTCTTGTGGCCTGACGACTGTGAGCCCAGCAAATATAATTTAAACCGGATCCTATGTTTTAGCAAGGTTAGCAACAAGTAACACTGTATGTGTTCGATTTACAAGTCTCGCCAACATTGAAAGGCAGGGCATTCATTGAAGCTGCTTGTGTGTCCACTGCATATAAAGTGAAATCAATATGGCAATTCCACTGAGAGTGACTATGGAGATTTCGCACTTTAATTTTTTTGAGAGGTATGAGCAGCTATATGGAAGGGAGAAAAGCAGACACTTCGAACGTTGACCTTTCAGGGGGTCACTTACTCATTGCAAGGTTTAGAGCATATTGTGCCAAACCATCTTTAAATGCATCGTTATCGGGCATTGTCATGTAATCCATACTTTTTACCACATATCTCCAATCTTGTATGAGGCTTCTTAGGTTGGCATCTCGAAGCTCAAAACTAAATATCCTCCTCATAAACGGCTGCATCTAGCCGGTCTCAAGTTGACATAGAACAGCCTTCAAGAATAACACTGAGTTCAAGACAAGATCGTTAATCAGATGCCTTTCAATGGATACTTAATTGCTGTAAGCATTGTGGAAAATACCTTTATTGTGTCTATTGGAAATAAATGGTGGGATCACAGTGTCAATTAAGATGGTGCTAGTAATATCAAAAATCAATTCATTCAAATGGAAGTCAGATATAGGTTTAGCAGCATTTGTCGTAGTTATAGTCTGTTAACGTCTACTCCAGCCATATAATAAACTGTGCACCGACATTTGATAGTCCTGAACGAGGCTATACTAAAGGCTGAAACCTCTTCGTGATTAAAGAAATGTAATCTATCAATGCTCAGCAACACAAATGATCACTTTGTGCTGCAAGCATAAATACATTTCATAAAATACAACGCAAAAGCTCCTCAGCGCTCGCAGACGCATATGCAGACACATGTGCTAGCAGAGTACAATCCATCGTTGTCTTGTTTGAAACACTGTGGCGAGGATATGAAATTAACAACACATTTTACCAATATATAAGTTGTGCCTAGTCACAAGAGACCTACAGGTGCCCTTGGGCCTCTTAAAGAGCTGTACGGTAGCTTGTAAAACATCGTCCCCGTACAAAATGTGGTCACATGCTTAACGGGTGGTCAGCCGGCATTCTACGGGTTCTTCAAGAAGATTTTAACTCGGGGACCAATAACCAATACGAACACTATGCGTGCACTATACGGGCCTAAACGCGCACTATATGCCCGAATACGGACCCATAAAGAAGCCGTGCGGCCCAGAATGGTCCTCGCGCTACTGCCTACAAGCCTTCAACAGAATTAAACATGTAAGGTACCTGTGCCTGAAAGTAGTGCATGTGCAACTTTTGGCTACGGGCGCTACAGGGTCCAATTCTTTTCACAAAATCGTACGGGACCCACACGGGACTGCACGACACGCCCTGCGGAAAACGAAAAACTGAACGAATGTTAAAATGGGATTACAATTGTTCCGTGTCGGACGAGCTTTCCTATGATTTAACGCAAATAATACAATGCTTCAACAACAACAAACACCCAAGCTTTTGACTTACGACGAGATATAAGACTCACAAATCATTCAATATCGCCTAATTTCGAGTACTGGAATATGATAAAGATTCCTAAGGAATATTTATCATCTCTTGCCTGATTGTTGATACCCTTGAATGTTTTCGATCATTTCGGCAGTCATCAATGACTATCACACTACATACCCACTTGCTAAAATCACCAGGATCTAGTCTTGCCTCTTTTCCGTGCTGTCAGCAGTCATTGTGCAGCATGTCCAAGCTATTTTGTGTAGAAAACAGCTGTTATGACATATCTTATTTCACAAGACGCCGTCGCTCGGCATCTGCTATGAGTGCTTAAAGTGTTCGGTTGTCAGAACATAAGAAAAAAACACAGGCAAAGCCTTATTATGCTAACAAATCTCTAAAATGCCTTGCCATCTCAATAGTAGAGCATCCCACCACTCAATCGGTACGATGAAAACACCTTGGCGTTTTGTCCATTCTACATTATCGCCTTTTGTTTGAGAGCCCCATTTACACAAACTTCATTGTTGCAAACAAAGTACACATTCATTAAAATGCAGCAGTTCCCTTTATCATTTCCCCGTCAATGCTGTTTGTGTCGCTGACCTATGTTGAAGACGTTTTATTAAGATTTGTTTCTGATTAAATGAATGCAGCATGTACGATTTTAGATGTGATATTTCTAATTATAAGCCTCTTCTTTCTCTTGGAGTAGGAATAACGTGTCAAAGAGATCACCGCTTTAAGGCAATGTGCTGACTAACATTCTAGTGGACCCATTTACGATTCAAGTTAAAAAGGAAATTTCCATCTCAATATGCGAATATTTATCAGGCGAAATATTGTTATTACAAAGAGTACGCTTGCTCATTTTAAATGCCTTATAGAGACAATAAAGCTGCTCAGTCCAATGTTCGTATTTTACGATTTTTTTTATTTAAGATTGTTCGACATTGGGCATTTTGCCGCTGTTAAGTGACAGAATGGAATGCCAACGAAAAAAGTTGCTTTGCCATAATGCTAGGCAAGTATTGCAAAATTGCTGCGCAAGAGAAAATTCCGTGTTTAACGAAGAGCGCTACAATGCGGAAAAATGGCTGTCCAGGGAGAGGAGCCATTTAGCAGAGTGGTGTATGGTTCCTTCCCGGAATCGTTAAAATGAATATATGCTTGTGTTGAACCTTCCACGCATGACTCTACCAGCAGCAAGTAAGTGAACTCGCAAGACGTTTATAAGCTCTCATTATAGATTTCGAAGGACGAATATATAACCCATACAACCAACAAATTTATTTCTTAAGGTAAAATACTTCATAATCGATATTTTAGTTTATAATACATTGATAGGTATCTCATATATAACAATGGTATGCCGAATATATTCTATTTACAGCAATGTCACCGACTTTTGTAGCGTTTAATTAAACTATAGGTATCACTCCATTATTTATGCAGCAATGTTAAGTACCCCAAACGATTTGCTTCATATGGGAGATTGAAATACTCGTTGCGTCTGCTCATAGCGCGAAATCCGATTCGCTTTATAACCCTAATGATATGCGTCATATAATATTACACTTTAATCACATTGTTTACACAGTGACAGAGTAACTGGGAGTCAAACAGTTCCAACTTTTACACAGAGCATTAAGGAACAACTATGATAAGCTTGCGGGAGCAGGTGCGCAGCTGTTATCTTTTCTAAGGATGAACCCCTCGAGATTAGCGGTTTCAATTCATGCACAACCCTGTTTGGATGATGGATGTATTCTTTAACGTAACGTTCTATTTAAAAACCATTCAAACCAGTGTTTCTCTTATGGAATGCACCTTGGTTTAAAAGCAATTAGCATTAAAGACAAAACATGCAGTCCATATGAAATCATAGTTAATATTAAAATCTAAGTTGTGGGTTGATTTTGGTTTAATGACAATGGCGCACTTGCAGATTCAAATGCGATTCCGTGTTTGATATTATTTCGGTGCATATTTTCGCTGCGGCATTATACCTAAACGTTTCTTTGACGAAATCAAATCGTTATCTTTTGCTGAAATATGATTCAAAATAAGTAAATTTATTTTCGTTCGCACCGTGTACAATTGGACAATTTCAATGTGAAAAAAATGATACAACGTTTTTAACCCCGGCCCGATGCCGGCGACGGTTATTTTGGGTTTTTTTTGGCCCCTTGAAGCATAATGTACAAGATATGATTCGCATGGGTATATATATATATATATATATATATATATATATATATATATATATATATATAGATATATATATAGAGATATATATATATATATATATATATATATATATATATATATATATATATATATATATATATATATATATATATATATATATATATATATATATATATATATATATATATATATATATATATATATATATATATATATATATATATATATATATATATATATATATCCGCATATAAACACGAAAATTAGGGTTTCACCAGGCGCGGCTAATGCGGCTTTCCCATCCACATGAATCAAAATATTCCCGTTTTCGTGATCATTTTCAGGTATGCTATAGGTAGAAAGTTTTTACTAATCAATCGAAAGTAACTAAGATAATAGATTTGAATATTGTATAATTGTACGTTTTGGTATAAATAGAGTCACAGACGATCGCATATCTTCTTTTATGGCGGTTGACTAGACATCCGTGTACAATGCGCATTGGCCGACCAATGAATCCTTTAGCCTGTCAATTAACAAGTACCGATATTTGCGTCAAAATAGCATACTCCGCAAACAGGCAAGTCTCTTTGATAGGCTTCTAATAATTGAATTCTTTAATCCCAGCAATGCATGCACGTTGTATGGAATCCTTCGCAATAGCATAAGCAGCTGGTTTACTTTGTTTGTCGAATAGCACAACAAGGTCATGGTCACCGTTTCAACGCGAGCACATGTTGAAGATTCGAATGTCATTTCCTGCTTGCTCAAGATATATCAAGCTAGTTTTCGACGAGGCAATTTATCATTCCAAACCACACCGTCAAGTTAACGATGGATGTTCTTAGTCTTTCTGATAGTTGTTATGGCAACGTCTGCAATATACTCACGACTAACCAATGTCTTTGTGCCGAATATGTTATGTCCACAGAATGTAGTTTATCTAGCATCGTCAGTAATAAGCTAAGTGAAGCTTTGAGAAGCATACACCCATATATACAACGATGCATCAGAAGTATATGTTGTTGTCCATTCCGCTTCTTCTGTTATGCCGACCGTCTGCTCAGGACAAACTTATGATGCGTATGTTCCCTTCCTTAGGCTATTTGCCAATTACCTTTCATCTTGAGTATATTAGGGTCATTTCATCATATGATTATGCGCCTGATTTAGACTGCAGAAGCGATGTTATACCCCTAGATGCCTCAAGTATATTTAAGAGCTAGGGTTCGAGTTTGCAAAGCCGTAGCACGTAAAGAATATGCATTGTTTGGATTTGCGGTGATACAATAATTATTTGAGCAAATTTAGTTCACCTTATTAGCTGCGGTGTCAATCTTCACCGCATATATTAAGTTAATATACACACAACGCATTTGTGCATCTTTGGTAAATTTATTGATGGAACATCGAGAGAGATTTCTCGAGTTTGGACGCCAGAATAGAACTGATTTTAACAAGTAGAAGTGATTCCCACAGCGGCTACGATCAGTGAGGGCTAGAGATTTGCTCTGGTCTTCAGGCAGTGCCTAGGCAGGATGGGCATGTGGCGATAGGATATGGGGTATGCATGAGGAGTTGGGGGAGGTGGCAGGTGACACGTAGGTCACTAGTGGTTCTACAAAGCTGAGATTGTGATTCTTATCAGCTCTACGGGGTTACTTCTGACTTCATTAGTACCAGATGTTAAATCGTCCCTTTGTATTAGACATATGCAATTCTAGTCAGTACAGCCTCAACAATTTTTGTATGGCTTCAGCGCTGAAGTTGTGTGCTGTTCGGATTAATCCCATCGTGTCGGTCTTTGTCATAGTTTGGCATTGTTAATGTACTATCGTCCTAATTGCATAACGTAATGTTATTGCATCTAAATACTAAGGACCGACCAAAGCGTGTTTATTACGGCATCTGTGCATTAAACACCATTGAGTAGCGTATATTACAATAGACTTACAGACCACACAATACATCCTTCAATTGCAAACAGTCAAACTATTGCCCTACTTAGCTGTACGTTTTTCACTATGAGCGCAGCCGATATGGTTACTTGAGCCATAGCATTTGAATTCCTCACCCAAGGTAAACATATAGGCACATGGGATATGCATAATCAATCCAGGCTGAATCCAAGCATAATTTTCGAAAGAAATCTTTACAAACCCTACATTTTTTTAGAAAGGAACATACAGTAGAAAGCAAACCGGATGAACCCGTTGAGCAAGAGGGGTTATCCATTTCGTCAACGAGATAATCCTCAACCTAGGCACTGATTACTTGCATTGGCCGATTAAAACCCTGTATGCCTCCATGATACTACAATTGGATCCTTATAACACACCATCGGTGATAATGTAACGCCAAGATAGCCCGTTATTGACATTTAAGTCAAAGTGTGAGGGAAACGTTGCCGTATCTATGGAATAGCGCATTCGTCGGAGCATAAAAACGGAATTCTAAGGTCATACTTATTTCGGATTGCTTTTGCCTGGGTAGCTGGGCATCCTAATGACGCACCCCGAGCCTTCATCACATTTCAGGTGCACAATGTGATTTCATAGGTGGCCAAATCGATAAGCATCATAAGATTTATAGAAATGGTGTGTGAGATTGATCCCAGTTTCGTTTTTAATTCCGTTGATAAATGTCAGATCAATTCAGCTATTTTACATTCTCGGCTATTTCATAAATGAGGTAGCCCCCCTGTCAAACTCTTAGTTCCATAAATTAACCTAAATAAGCCTGAGTGACTTGTTCGCAATAACAGCTGTTTTGAAACAGGACATACTCTAAACTAATCTGGCCAAAGAATGGAGATAATATGTATCGCTGCTGTAAATCTGAGCGGCGCATTTAAAAAAGGTTGGAATACCTTTCAAAGTTATTACGATTTTCGGCATATAAGCACTATAAAGTAGACAAAACTTAATTACAATAGATTGTGCCGAATTATTGTTTACAGGGATTTAATCGACCAACCACCATCAGGAAAGTAAGGATTGTGTTTATAAAAGTAAATCTATGTTGGTAGATCTGCTTGACCCAATGATGTTTTCGGATTATTATATATCGTGATTTGTTCTTGGAAGTAACCAACAGCCCCCACCTCCAATTCAAACCATCTCATCTCAATCCTGGTTTCACTTAGGTTTGCACCAATTGAATCTCTTGCAAAGTTCTCTACCATGATATTCACACAATCCAATCTCTGCGCGTAGGGAAACAATCGTCTTGGTTCTCCTGCTCATCTTCGGGTAGCCTGCATTCATACCAAAATCCAAACACTGGCACAGTTTTGTAAATTTCTCCTGCATTGTCTCATCTTGCTAATATGTTGATGTGATTGAAGGAAGGCACAAACATCTTTTACACTGAATATCGTGTAAATGAAGCAGACTTATATTTTGAAAAATATTTTATTAAATATCTTCAACAGCATTTCGCTTGAAGTAAGGTCGACATATTGGAATAAATATGCGCGTACTATTGGGAAAGGAAAACCCGGGGATAACACTTAACGCAACATGCAGGCTCTACATTGGTTGTCTGCGGAAAAAACGCATTATCGAACATTCTGCAACCAACCTTTAAGGCTTTTATGCTAAAACTTTGCCCAACATCGGCAAGCATGACTTCTTGCGGTGCCAGATCCTTTTTAAATGCCACACCAAGACTGTGTAATGCACTACCTACCGCCTTAAGCCAATTTAACACACTTGACACATCTCCTTCAATCAGTACCATAATCTAGATTAACGCAATGTGTATATATGTTTGTATGTATGTATGTATGTATGTGTGTGTGTATATAGGTATGCATGCATAAATGAATGAATGTATGTATGTATGTATGTATGTATGTATGTATGTATGTATGTATGTATGTATGTATGTATGTATGTATGTATGTATGTATGTATGTATGTATGTATGTATGTATGTATGTATGTATGTATGTATGTATGTATGTATGTATGTATGTATGTATGTATGTATGTATGTATGTATGTATGTATGTATGTATGTATGTGTGTATGTATGTATGTATGTATGTATGTATGTATGTATGTATGTATGTATGTATGTATGTATGTATGTATGTATGTATGTATGTATGTATGTATGTATGTATGTATGTATGTATGTATGTCTGTATGTATGTATGTATGTATGTATGTATGTATGTATGTATGTATGTATGTATGTATGTATGTATGTATGTATGTATGTATGTATGTATGTATGTATGTATGCCCATGAGCAGATGTATGCCCATAAGCTTCTTCGGCCATGGCAGACAGGTATATGTTCATTGGACGAAAGTGTATTGTCCCAGTTCCTAGGTCACATTATAATAATATTAACGTTCGGCGGGTGCATGCCTGTCAATTTCCAATCTGTAGAAAGGTTTTATAGCCACAACAAAATTGGAACTGGAATGCCCACCAACTACTTAATTGACCAATACAGTACCAGTAACATTTGCATATAATATCGAGACGGTGTTTTTGTTACTTCTGGTGCCTTCCAACGTCTTTTGGGAAGTCAAACTGAACTAATACCCATTTGTGAATCGACGGAGGTAGCTGACATAGCGTGATTGCGAACGTTGGAGCGATGGAATTCTGTGGCTACACCATATGGTCTTGGAGCGAGTGCCATGCAGTTTCACTAATGGTAAATCAGTAGCACATGCCATTGGATGGATTGGTTAGCAATAGCAATATGTTCAATTGGTGTGACATTAAACGCATTCGGGGTGTTGATGGCTTAAGAAATGAGAGGATTGTGTGCGATGGCTGTTCAGTGTTACATTGGTCCGTGCATGTACTATGGCAAAATACAATACATCCCTATGCGCAAACATCCCTAACAGTGGTAACGGAAAAACGCCATCACAGGTGCTCAGTTATTTATAACATCCAAGCCGCTCTAATGATAACTGGTAGATTCGATTGACGTGACTTATTTTACGATTGCTGTAAATTTATATCAGTGTTATCTTTACTTCGGGACTCAAATGGCTTTATTTGTCTGCGCTGGGATAATCAGAAAGAAATGGCTTTCATCAATACCTTCCTTTATGACGCAACGATTGATATTGGTAACAGCCATAGCCAATCAAAGATTTATACACATACATAAATCAGTTCTGCTCGGCTCGGATCGGCTCAGACTGCTGTATATGTTTTAAGCTCGAGCATTTCACTTGACTGATTCAACTCGTGAAAGCTACGTTTTCGCTCCTATGGTCAACAAATCAAGCGATAACAGCGACCAAATTAATGTCACAAACCTTCTTTATTTGTTGATAGTAGCGATTTCCACAACCTACTTCTGGCTTAAATATGAAATTGCATAAATTCATATATATTTGACGGTAATGCACGAAAAGCGTTGGCTGCGTACTATGTATATAAGATGTCCTTAATACCAACGGGTGCGGGGGCGATCGCTTGGTAACCAAGGCATGAATAATCCTCAGCATGACAGTTGCCATCTGCGTTTATTCTACTGCACCATTATAAGCGCTATCATATAGTCAATGCAACATGGTGCAACACTTTCACCTTTATGCTAACAGCACCGCATCTTGTCACTATGATATCTGAGATGGTCTTTGAAATGTCAACATGACAGGGCGCGATGATTGTAAATGGTACAAAAGGGATATGAATGGTCACTGTATGACGCATTGTATTTGCCCATTACCTGAATTAAAATGTACCCCTGGCCAACCGATAACAAAGCCAATGTGCTTCTTGTATAGTCCTAGCAGTTACTGTGCTAATGGTCACATTAAAACAACAAAGACGACGTATAGCTTTCAAAAGAAACTGCATTTATTGTCCTATGATCGTACATGGTGTGCATCAGTTTGTTTGCTTTAATACTTGGAGAAGGACATTTATAAACAATATGTGTTTCTTGGATAAGGTGATTTCAACACGATTCGGGGTTGAACTTGAATTAAAACGATTACTTTGCTAATTGCAAATGCCTTTTGGCAATTGTGGCAGAGTTGGCTTACCAGAATGCAATAAACTCGTACTTTGAGATGTTGCCGCGAAGCCCAACCTCTGTTGGCGAGGATATCGTTCCCTGTAGATTTGGGGATCAGCGACAGAGAATCGATAGCAGGTTAAGTAAAAAGACGGGAGAAGGAAACTAATATATGGGCGACACAAATTTAAACATGAAAGACATATGTAAAACGACTTGATTGCAAGATTGCGGGCCGCCTTCTTTACGATTCTGGCAGTGGCTCATATGCGTGTACATATAACGTTGTTTCGCATGTTACGCGGCCGTAAAGATATATTTCCATCCTAATTTATCCTATAACGATCGTAATATGAAACTGTACTGGCCAGTTTAATTAGCCATTATGACGATGTAGTCGTGCTCACTGTCGCCTATGTGAAATTTACAGTGTGCAGGGTGCACGACGTAATCCAATCACTCAACGAGGCCAAATACATCGGCCTGGTGTTTTAATCAGTTTAACCTTGGGATGTAGATGAAGACCCTGCTTATCCATTGGCTGATTAAGCGGAGTTAATTTGGTTCCTATTTTTACTCGGAACGAGAATACCCGTCATAAGTTCTGCTCGGTCGATAGATTAATACCACGTGATAAATTGCAATGTACCTTGCATATTTCTTTTGACCCTGGCGATGTAACCGCGCTCTTATTGTCTTCAAACAAAATCGCGGCGGTGATAAATGAGTCCTTATGTAACTTTGCGATATCATTCTGGTCCGACTTTACCGAGCTTCAAGTTCTCTGAAAGGTTAAGATATGGTTAGAATACAGGTAATAACATTGCAACAAATTGCTGACAGGCCGTTTTCTACCATAACGTTGAATCGCATACCATATAATTGAGGCTGCATATGATTTGGATAAACATGACCCTCACTACTGCACTATACATCATGACCATTCTTGTTGTTTGGTAAGCTAATGATTATATGATATGGTGGGAGACCAATCCAACTATTTACGCATTGACTTTGCCGAGCAAGTATCAAGTGTCGTCCATGACTGGCGAATGTTGCACCCATTTCCGTTGTCTTTGATAGGGGAAGGAAAAGGAATCGGCGCATAATAACTGTATTATACTATTATTTCAATAACTTACCCTCTGAATATAGAAATGAGCATTGCCAGATCCCTAAGGCAGGCGTGGTCTGCGTTACACGCGTGGTCTGCGTTGCACGCGTGGTCTGCGTTGCACGCGTGGTCTGCGTTGCACGCGTGGTCTGCGTGGTCTGCGTTGCACGCGTGGTCTGCGTTGCACGCGTGGTCTGCGTTGCACGCGTGGTCTGCGTTGCACGCGTGGTCTGCGTTGCACGCGTGGTCTGCGTTGCACGCGATGACCATGACCATCATCATCTCCTCATCACCTACGTCATCATCTTGTCATCTAGTTGGCATCAGCTGTTGAACGTTCGGCGAAGCAGTACCAATTGCATGTCGGGTCCAATTATTGCTAAAAGCGGGCAAGTAAGGGATACGACGGCTCTTACAAACCCTGGTCAATCAATGTTGCGGTTTTATCTTGGATCAAGCCACGTGATTGTGGTTTGGCTGCAGTGGCGGATTATTTAGCATTATCTGAGCTGCTGAGACTCAACTCGAGCTGTTCATATGCATTATATGTTTTCAAAAGGCGCTGGGAATATTTCTCATTGTCTCCTCAAAATTAATGTTACTAGGGAAGGGTAGGTTATAAAGGGGATCAACGTAGTCCATACCGAGCAGCAAAACCAATGCCGTGCGGACGAGTGTCTGTCAACTTGATCATCACAACTTGCGGGTCACAAAGCAACACACCTAACCACTGAATTCAGCAGGGCATGATAATTCATTACTTTGATATCTTCAATTAAGTGGGCTAAAAGCCTTGTAAATGGGCATTGGCAACGACGTCGTGATATCGTGCGCACTTTGTTATTGATCTACGTAATACAATTTATATTGCCATGCATATCATGCCCATTTTTTAACAGTATTTCAAATATTATATTTGCTTATCAATTAAGCCATAAAAAGATTTCGATTAATAAAAGTTGCCAGGATTGTGTTGCGATGTTTGAGAGCACCCTTTAATTGCGATCAGAAACATCACAGAATTTGTGGACTAGTATCCATGGAATACTATGTTGATGCAGCAGTATGACGTGGCTCTATTTGCCCTTTACTTGGTCACTGTTTCGTTTATTCATCAATAACGGCATTCGCATTGCGAACAACATTATTATTATAACAATCCTTAAATGTCAACCATTACCACATATATCCTATTCAATGTGTTTGTTTTGGTATACGCACCATTGGCTAAAAGAATCGATATCGCAGCCATCATTTCCTTCTCCCGTAACCATATAACATTAAATATAATTAAAGCGGTACACCACCCAACTGAACGGGAATACATTGAATACTCGATAAAGACGTAGTAAAACAGCCTACACGCCTTGTTATAAAAATATTCAGATTTACAGCTATATAGACCAGTAAATACGCATGCGTTACTTTTCGGATATTATGGCTCGAAGTCCGCCCTTTTTCAATTTCCGATGTATGGTAGCGTCTTCTGCGCGCCTTAAATGAGTCCCGATAAAAATAAGAAGTCGAGGCGAAAAATATAGAAAGGGTCACCAATTGAATACAATTACTAAACACTAGGAAATCGGTTAATGATTGTGTTTTCATAAAAGAATTACGAAGATTGACGATGAAAATGCACCTTTTAATAGAATATATTTCTTTGTCCAGCACCCAAACAACGTTGGCGTTGATTTGCCCACGTTTATAACGGCGAAAGAGACAATAAAGATGGTTATGATGATAATGATGAACATGAGGATGATAACCGTCATTATCGTCTTCGTCGTCATTAACTTGTTCAAAGCAGCGCAATCATTTGTTTGCGTGCTGGACTGAGACGAACGTTCTATTTAAGGTAGGCATTGATATAAAGGGAATCATTGAAGCAAGATCTGTTGATCAGTGCTGACAGCTATGATTATAGGTCTTTCCACAATCGTGTTCGGATGATATCTCGGGTTTCATCCGCATTAAATCAATGTCAGAGTGATTTGGTAAAGTCAATGAGTGTGCTTTTGTAAACATGCTTGTTTCCCTACGAAAATAATTGAAATGGAGTTGCAGGTAATCATGAGCGCCAAATTTCTTTTCTAGCTGTTTCAAATCCTTCATCACGTAAACGACGAATGTATTATTGATTAACAGCCTATATTTTAGCCTAGTCGCTAGACAGCCCCGTCCCACCCTTTAGCCGCTCCCCAAAAGAGTTACTGATCGACAACGCTCTGCAAATAAGCAACGCGATCGTTTGCTGAGCGCTGTTTGAATCACCGAAGCAGTTCTTAATAAAAGGCAAACAGAGCTACAACGCACTTCTGCATCAGTATATGGTGTAATTGTCAATATCATCCCATGTTAACCTCCACAACGCAACATAGCATTTTATGGATGCCAGTCTATATATCATGTGCACTTTCCAATCACAATCACGTCAGCGCTTTGTATGATGTAAAGGTAAGCAATTATTAATTGAAATGTTTTTGCAAAATGGACATGATATGAATTGCAACATTTAATGTAATACGTAGATCCATAACAAAGTCGTCGTTGCCTATGCCCATTTAGAAGATTTGTAGCCCACTTCATTGAAACTATAACAGTCATGAGTCTGCAGATCCCGCTGGTCGTTCTATGAATGAATTTTGGCAGGTATTGAGAATTATATCTCGAGGGCACAGGACCCATGAGAAATTTGAGCTGGTAAGACAATATTCATTCAAAACCAGTTAAGTATATCCATAACCCCCACAATTTTTACGATATTTGATTCGAGTGATTTGCATCACATGTGCTCGACGCATTGAATTGGAATATCTTTACAAGTATATCATAAAACATTATACTTCTGCAGTTTTTTTGGTGATAAAATCTGTCAATCAATCTTGTAGAGAGTATTGTATGTTGCAATCATGCAGGCACTATCTGAATGAATAGGCGATTGCAGTTTTCGAACTATGCCTGGGCTACGAATGTATCTACATTGTGTCCGAGCCATATATTTTCTATGTGCCTTCATCGTTAACAGTTTATTGCGCTATAGCAATACTAACCCTTATTAACAACCGACATGTGTATATTGCAATATTCTGCGTTGAAAGCAAGGTAATAAATTGTCATTGGCAGGAATCATATGTCGGCCGCAATTCGTTGGCAAAGAGGCGATTCATTTTTGTTATAGCGACAACTTGAGAAACAACACAACTGAATGCTTCTTTATCTCCCTTTCATCATTTCATAGCTTACGGCAGCAGCTATATTTGTTATGAATGTCTGGCATTTTAATTAGATTGACTCCAATCTATTACCTAATCAATATTATTTTGTCATATGATTATTTCTCGTGTTGCATCACGCATATGTACAGCATGCCATTTAATATGTTAAGTTCGACCTGGTATAGTAGCACTACAAAACTTTCATGTAAGGCTCTCAAATGACGGAAACGTACATGCCAACTAGATGACTGGAACCTGACGATTTGATGATGAGGTGTTGATGGGCATGGTCATGGTGATGATTATCATGCTGATGACGGTATAGATGATAATGATCAAGGTGATGAAGTTGAGGATGACAGTAATGATGATAATGATGATGATGATAATGATGTTAATGATGATGATGGTGGTGGTGGTAGTGATGATGATAATGATGGTGGTGGCAGTGATGATGATGATGGTGGTGATGATGATGATGATGATGATGATGATGATGATGATGATGATGATGATTATCATGCTGATGACGGTATAGATGATAATGATCAAGGTGATGAAGTTGAGGATGACAGTAATGATGATAATGATGATGATGATAATGATGTTAATGATGATGATGGTGGTGGTGGTAGTGATGATGATAATGATGGTGGTGGTAGTGATGATGATGATGGTGTGTGATGATGATGATGATGATGATGATGATGATGATGATGATGATGATGATGATGATGATGATGATGATGATGATGATGATAACCGGATCCAATTATTAATTCAAGAGGTAAGCATTTTCGGTACGCATGCATGACCCTGGAGAATTGGGATAAGGTAAAAAGTAAAGTCTTTAGGTCTTGCGCGCAGACATATTCTTAATAAAAGGCTGTTTAGTTTTTGAATTGGCTTAGAACAGCAACTTTACATGTGCTTTTTGTTATCTTAGTTGGATGATTTATCGGCCATGTGCTTCATGTTCAACGAACGAACGAGTCCACATGTGATGACATGAAGTTAAAATTATGCATTCCTTGACAAAATGCCGTCAGGCTGTTCGATAGAAGCAGACGAAATTATGTCACTTGAAGACGAGCTCTGAACCGACATCTTTGCCTCGATGATGACACCGTCTTGAGATTACTCGATAGCAAGCCGACCAGGGCAGGTGACGGGACGATGATAAACGCTCAATAGTTTTTCTGTGCGATTGTTAATTCACTGTATGCATTCTCTTGATTTAAAAACCTACCAGGCAAATCGTAGTGATAAAAAAAACATTCCTATTTTATTAAACTACAGCAGCTAGATTGATCGTTTTTTGTGTATGCATGATAACAGCATCATAGTTGCATATATTTTTTTCTTGGCAGGACCATCTCTACATATTGATTCATTCAATAAAGGGTGAAGCATCATAAACTCTAGCGGTAGTATACTACTTAGTGGGTACGATTTTGCTTGATACTGAGTTTACTTGTCATTCAGCATTAATCGATGTGATGTGCGTCATATTAAGAAACATTGTAGTTTTATAATATTCATACAATGCAAAAATCCAAATGTCGTATTCAGGAAAGTTAAGACAGTGATTTTACAGAGTCTGTATTCGTTCAATTACAGATTTTTCCTACAATTCTTCCATTGTGGTAAGAAACAACAAAAAGTTACAAGAGCAACTTATGTTCTATCACCAAATAAGAGGATAGGCCATAATTCCAGTGTACAAGCGACATTCAGCAGGGTTTAATCAATTATCAGAGTTAACAATCTGCCAGAAAGTGAGTTATTCTTTTATAAACATGGATTGTATACATATACAAATGTTACATTCCATTGTACTGGCGTTTTATAAAAGCAATTCAGTAAATTCCATGGCGATCACATACTCGACTCACTTAAGTCAATCCTTATTCTAACATTTTAGGATCGTCGTCGTTTTTACAATCAGTTAACATCATTTCATAATGGTCATTATTATTATCATTAACTTCATCATGGTCGTCGTCATAAAGTTTGGCAAATCAATGCAATCATTTGTTGGCGTGCTAGAGATTGTTCTATTGAAAGTATGCACTAACATAAATGATCATTGACAGCATTGATTGAAGGTCGTACATTGCTATACCTCTATGACAGCTTTACGTTTTAGCAAAGAAATCGTTATACCTTTCTGTTTGCAAACGAATGCAAAGCAACGATTTTTACACCGAGGTCAGAATGGGCAATAACAGTTAAATGATTAAGCAAGGTTAGCCAACATTTCCGACGCTGCTCGGCATCCTGCAATCTTGTCTTTGCAAAGAATAACGATGCTGTAAATTTAAATGATACCAGCGTCATAACCTGGTGTCATTTGCAGGGCTGCTTAGTGGCTAAGCAGAAATATAAAGCAGTAGGTTTGTGTCTCCGCCTCCGAACTTAATCAAATTTAGTATGCATCAATTGTTTGAATGAAAATGACAATAATTAATTTCTTTTTTGACATAACACATCTGGAATTCTATTTGTTTCTATACGCTGATTTATTATGGCAGATGGCGGCGATATGCTCTCTTGCATGTTAACGGAATGAATAATACAACAAACAATATAGGGAATAGCTATTAATAAGGCAGGTATTTGTCACATCTTACGAGTCTCTTGACCATCAATCTCGGTCATACTAAATCGTGAATGAATGGTGCCCGCCGCAAAGGTGTAAATGGTGAGCAAGATTTATGTCCCAGGAGGAGAGTGACTGAAGAGGAGCGAGTGGTTGCTTGTAAACCCATAATACACCTGAGTGAAGTTGAAGCTTGAACAGCGAGCAGATGATGAAGATCGAAGCTTTTGATGCGCTGGTACAAACTGTAGGAGGCTAAAATCTAAGGCGCCAGTAGTATAGGTAATGGTGGTTCTGGCTCAGCGGGGGACGATCCTGAGATCACCTCCATCCACCATAGCGAATCGCCTACACCCTAGGCCCCCCTAGGCCACCCTCCATACCCCATATCCATCGTTTGCGAGCGCGCCCACACCCTTTGTTCTCAACTTACGTCGTGGGACCGCCCTATGGAACAAGTGGGATCTCTATGGAATACAATGCCTGCAAAGAACGCACTTTCGACGAAAGCATACCAAGACATCGTTTCTTGGGCAGTAGGCCAACGAGAGGCCAAGAGACAATACCAGATAGGGCCCCGCAGATACACCCGCATCCGAAATGGAGAAGAGACGTACACCCCCCAACAAACCAAGAAGTACTTCGCACACAACCGGGAGCTTCCCGACAGCCTAGTGGAAGGCATCCAAACCGGAAAGATAGGAGAAAGAGAAGCCCAAAGGACTTACCGCATAGGCTCAAAAACCTTCGCCAAAATCCGCCAAGTGAGATCGAAAGAGCGCGATGACGAGGTAGACCAATCTTGGCACGACCAGGCCCACAAATACACACCCCGATTGTTTCTGTGCCAGGAAGAGTGCGATATTCTCTCCTCCATCCGAGGTACCACCGTAGTGCACCTTGTCGATTTCCCCCGCCAGGTCCGCGAGCTATACCAACTGATTTTCCACCACGCCTTTTGCAGGAGGTACATAGAAAACATAGTAGAGATCTCCACAACAAACAACAGAACAGGCGGATGTGTGGCATCCTACACACATCAGAGGACGGCATACCAGAAGTCGACCGACACCACGACTGCAGCGAATCCTGCGGCGAAGAACAGCGATACGATATACCAGCTATACGGACCATACTCTTCAGCAAGGCAGAACCCTTCTGCAAATGTGGAGCCTTCGACCACTGTAGCAAGAGCGATCGCTGCGTCCTACATACACTTGACTACGAACTGGAAGAACCCGCACCACCACGCGAGAAACAAGACTACACAACAATCAAACTACCAGAGAAACTACTCCGCATCAAGGCAATTTTGAATATAGAAAACAAAGACAATCGATGTTTGATGTGGTGTCTACGCTATGCAAATGCAACCAAGGTCTTGCAAAATGACTGCTCTAGCAACAGAGGAAAGGATTGTTTATGGCATAGGGTATAGGAACGGGGCCACAGGTGGCGATCGTGCCAGCCAACCCCACCCGCAGGTAGCGAACGTGCCAGCCAACCCCAGTAGCAGGTAGCGAACACCCCCAGTCTCAGGCGGCGAAGGTGTCTCCTCCAGCCCACTTGGTCGCAGGCGGCGAACGTGCTCCACCACCAGGTCAGCCTCCTCCGGCCTAGAACACCTGGTCTGCCCTATAGCCTCTCCCAATGGTGATCTGCCCCAACCAATCTATTTGCCTGCCCTGGTTCCTATTCCATGTAGAAAGGGTCTAGCGCAGGCCGGGTTTCATTGTCCCGACTTGGGATAGGCTTTGGGGCCGGTAGGAAAGTCGATGCAGCTTCAATGTGTCCTGCTACTGGGGTTGGCTGGCACGTTCGCTACCTGCGGATCCTAAATAATAGATTAATATGGAGAACCAGTTTGCAATGCCTTTGGACTAATATAAATAAAGCAATTCTGAAAAGGTAAGTAATCCATATGATATTTTCAAAATGCATTAAGACTTGACATAAAATCGCTGCTTGAATACAGCCACCTGCATTTGTATGACAGACTCAACATGATTACACAGCTGATGTAGTTCTGATAAAATTCCCTCATAGAGGTACATGTAGTAGATACCGATCATTAAAGGGCTATCGATTTAATTGCAGACGTCGGCGAATTGTATTTGACAACAGGGGACATACAAAAGCATGTTCGTTATTTAAATCCATACATTATCCAATTTCATTTGTCCAAATGTCTGTTTATTAGCTCAAGACTTCGGTTTTTGATCGAATTGAATGAGTAGCATATATAGCCATTCACTAACGGGCGCCTGTTGCATTTTTCACTTGTACCGTGCAATGTAATGATTTGGGTTTCAGCAGTATTTGTTTGTTGTTTACTTTCTCATTGCTAAATCAATACTGGTGGACATCATTTGCCTAAATACTGGCACAGTTTCTGCGTCATAAACCATTGGCATACTAGTTCTGAGAACGTATCGCACATTGGAAAACATATTCCATTTCGCAGAGCGTCAAATGGCAAGCTATCCATTTGGTCATTCAATGCTTGAAACGCCTTTATAGCCAATATGCGAGAAAGGAAGGGAAAAATGACCTCGTTGTTGTAGCTTCACACATAAGGACTTATTCATTAAAAATTGGCCGCATTACTCAACATGGGATTAGCGGTTGTACGAGATACAATAGGGAATCAGCCAGGCATGCTAACTCATAAAATTGAAATCCCTGGTGAGGGGATCTTAAAAGTTTTTCAATGGCCAAGAACAAAAAGGGTGCGAATACGGAACCAATGCTATTAGGAATCCCCGTATAGCATTCATTATGGCGGGCTAAGGTGACTTACGCATCATGCATTCCACGCACTACCCATGTTGCGCAATGGGATGGGCAAAAAGCTCAATTATGAACTAATTCAGCGATTAGAGGAACATTCTTTCAAAATATGACAGCTTGATGATGAGTGTGGATATTTGTACTATATATAAAACAGCTTACCTGCGGGCTCGTAACAGAAAGGTAAAGTTGTCAAATTAGTAGGATTATATTATAGAGATGCCCTTTTAGTTAAGCAGTCATATCAGTCGTAATCTGAAACTTACTTTCTCATTAATAAACACCGCACATTGTAACGCTAAGAGTGTCCTCATTATGCTATTAGATCAATATAGATCGTGCCATAGTACTAAAGGAAGCTGTGCTCTAAGGAAAACTCAGCAAGAAATTAAGGCAAGCCTAAATGTATGTATTTCAAATCGTTGGACATAAGCATGAAATAACCGCGCTGTTACCTCATTATAGTAACAGATTTAACAACCTATATACAAGCTAATTGACATTTTATACCATGTTCTACTAAACCACCTTTTAAATGCATCGCTATCAGGCATTGTGAAGAAATCAGATATATTATGTATTATGGCTTCTGGGGTTGGCATCTCGAAGCTAAGAACAAAATATCTTCCTCATAAATGGCTCCATGTGGGCGGTATCAAGTCTACTTTCTTTATGAATATCGAAATAATATTGTCATCAATATTCAGATCCCCAAACTTAACCCGTTAATGTTTGAACATTTTAAAAGAGAGATACTGCTATTAATATTTAAAAAGTTTACGCTTGCTCATCTAAAATATCTTCATTAAGACAAAATAGCTGTACAATCCAGAGATTGCATTTTCTTGTTTTCTCAATTAAAGATTGATCGACATTGGGCCAATGTGTTTCCCTAACGCTGTTAAGTGACAGAATGGAAAGCGTTGTTTCACCATAATGCCAGGCAAGTGATGATAAAATGCTGTATTAGATAGAGAAAAGAGCGCTATAATGCTGGATTACGGCTGTCCAGAGAGAGGAACCATTTGAAGAGTGGTGTATGGTTCCTTCCCTGAATCGTTAAGATGGATATATGCTGCTGTTGAACCTTCTATACACGATGTAACCATCAGCAAGTAAGTTAACTCGCAAAACGTTCATAAGCTATCATTATAGAATACGAAGAATGAATATATAACACAATCAACCAATTATTCTGTTTTTGAAGGTAAAATACTTCTAATCATTACTTAAGTGTACAATATATTGATAGGTATCTTATATATAACAATGTCTAGCCCATTTACAGCAATGCAACCGTCATTTATGGCGTCGATAAGATCACGACCATGTAACGTCAACTCTTTGAACATGGTATGAACTACTGCATTATCGAGGAAGGAGCATGGGGGGTGGGGTATACAACAACATAATGAGACTTCTCACTCTTCATCCGCAAAGCATATTAACTGCCGTATATTCTTGCTCGTGGAGGAGTTGCCCTTGATAGATATACAAGAGTTTCCCCGGCTAGTCAATTATTGCTATATTTGTTTCAAAATGGGTAGGGTATATGTTGGCTTTCTAAAATAGGACGCAACCTCGAATATGTCGCGTTGGCGAAAGATATAACATGGTGCGCATTGAAGATAAATGGAACTCCAGGATCCGCATTTGACATCAATCATACTGGCGTCTGCAGGCAATACCCAATTCTCTTCAAGCTGAAAGACACAGCTCTTTTAAAACATAATATCGTAAAGTGAGCAGATAGCAGGTGTTACAATGCATGAGCAAACCCGTAGTTTAAGCCGAATCCTATCGAATGATGTGGTTTCGTGTTATGAGTGGACAGAACTTGTAAGAGTTAAAGCGGTATCATTAACAGCTCTGTCAATGGCCCTTACTCACGTACCCGAGCGAGGCGGTCGCTTACCATTCTATCATACGCATAAGTATTATTATCTGTTACGCCCTGGTCATATTCTTTGTCAAAATAATTTCGGGTGCTTTTATTCCCTGATGCATCAGTTTATATTTTTTAATATGCCTCGTATGAATCCACATATAAGAGCAAACAATAGTAAAATCAGCACCAACAAAGTTTTCTAAGCGTTATTTCCACATACATCAGCTGGGCTATCACAATGTGATGCCTGACGAGCCTCACTCTGCATATCGCTTCATTAATCATGAAGCAATGTTTAGTACCCCAAATAATATAGATTCGATCAAATTTGCTGCTAATAACCTTCATCATTTCGCAAGCAATATCTACTAGTTTGGTGACATATTTATCATGATTAAAATGTTTTAAGAGCTCCAAGGATGTTTAAGAGCTGAGATTTAAGTTTGCAAAATCGTAGCACATAAAGTTTCTTACATTATGTGGATTTGCGGCTGTACAATGACCATTTGAGCAAACTGAGTTCTCCTTATTAGCTGCGGCGACGCACCTACCCGCGTATATTTAGATAATATAGACAAGTGGCGTCTTAGATCGACAAGTTTTGGAAATCGGATGTGTGTATCTTTGGTATATTTATAGATGCCTAAATGCTTGAGAGAGATGTCTCGAATTTGGAGGCCAGTATAAAACCGGTTTTAATAAGTACATGTGATTCCCAAAGCGACTCAGGTATGTTGTCTCAATTCGCACGAAACATGTAGTAGCTATGTCAGTGAGAGCAGGTGACACGTCGGTCATTCGTGGTTCTAGGAAGCTGAGGCTGTAAATCCTATCAGCTGTACGCGGTTAGTTCTGAATCTTCATAAGGATCAACTTCCCTCGTCTCGGTCCTTGTAATTGTTTGGCATCGATAACGTACTATCGTCCTAATTGGATGACTTAATTTGGTTGCATCTGAATATTAAGGACCGACCAAAGCACTCATGACGTCATCCATGTATCAGACATACCTCTTCACTGAGTTTTTGGTCCCAATATCGGCTCACAATTTCGCTTATGGAAAGCATTGATTAAGCAGCGTATATTACAATTCACTTACAGACCACACATTACAACCTGTATTAGCAGACATTCAAACCGTTGCCCTATTATTCAGCCAGGCAATGCATACTGTGCATATTTCTGCTGAGATAAGCTACACCGCGAGATCTGACTGTCTGAGAGGGTATTGAGCTGGTGTTGCAATGTCGTCAGATTGGAACCGACTCCCTACGCTTGACTTATGCAATCCATGGCAAGATCGATTATGATACCAGCATCCCCTTAAAACTTGCGCTTCTGCGCTTCAAGGGGCATATTCTCGCCCAATATTAATACTATAGTTAG
Organism: Urechis unicinctus; assembly: GCA_034190875.2. Taxonomy (NCBI): domain Eukaryota; kingdom Metazoa; phylum Annelida; class Polychaeta; order Xenopneusta; family Urechidae; genus Urechis; species Urechis unicinctus. The sequence goes on along the minus strand of CM067351.1, from coordinate 1,846,937 downwards.
CTACTATTCGCAAAACTTGCGTTCCTTCTAATCACCAGCCTAGTTCGCATCATTTTAACTTTTTCACAATTCTGGCGGTCGATTATCATTTGTTGACATAACAATATATTATCTCTTCCTACGATCATACAGATGTGGTCTGTCACAATTGCTTTGACTTAAACCAGTGGGATCAAGCGAGTGCAGATGAAGTTTATAAATGGCACCAATAGGGTTTTTTAAGACACATTACGAGCTGAGTGTTTTCCATTACTATTTTACTCTGAGCGTGAACTGAATTGGTTTCATGAGCCATAGCATTTGAATTCCTCTAGTATAAAACGGTAAAAATAATGGCCCATGGGTTATGCAGAATCACTGCATGTTGAATCCAAGCATCATTCTCGAAATAAATCTTTACGAACCCAACCTTTTTCATATGAAGCGAATGGTGAAAGAATAAACCCTGGCATCGTTAAAGTAGCATGTATAGCGAGAAGCAAACAAAATGAAGTTGTTCAGCCTGAGGGGAGTATCTATTTCGTTAAGGGACAATCATCAACCCAAACATTGTATGCGTTCATTGGTTTATTCAATTCCTAGATGCCTCAATTTGTGATCCCTGATCCTACATGGGATCATTATATGAAAGCTCGTCGATGGTAATGTAACGCCAAGAGAGACAGTTATTGACATTTAAGACAAAGTGCGTTGGAAACGTTGACATATCTATTGGATTACTCTTTTGCCGGAGCATTAAAACGAATTTTAATGTCATGCTTATATCGGATAACCTTTGCCTGGGTAGCTAGGCACATCCTGAGCCATCGTCTCATTTCAGGTGTACATTGTGCATGTGTGCATATGTGGCTAAATAAGCAGATGACTTTCAAGTCATAATAACGTGTGTACTACCGTTGACCATTAAAAAACAAGCACCACGAGACTTATTGAAGCAGAATTGACAAATGCAATGTATATATATATTTAGCCGGCAATATCAAACAAAACGCGGTGCATAGGGCATGATTGGTTTGTAAGATTGCTCCCAGTTTCGTTTTTATTCCGTTGATAAATAACAGGCTTACTCTGCTTTTTTTACATTCTCGGCTTTTTCGAGAATTGCTGCCCCAATGTCAAACCCTTAGTTGTATGGC
>CM067351.1:1830801-1840801 GCA_034190875.2 Urechis unicinctus | reverse complement strand
CGAGCTGCAAAACCAATGCCCAGCATTTGGTCGCATAGTTGTGCAGGGCGTTGTCGATCAGTAACTCGTTGTGCGAGCGACAAGTGGGGTAGCCGGGCGACTAGGCTATGATAGAGACTGTTGATCACTAAGGCATTGGTCTTCTGTGATAGAGGAGGTTAAACAGCAAGAAAGGATTTAGAAAGTTAACCGTGTTAATGACTAGCTGCAACTAACAGGCAATCCTAGTCGATAAGGACACAGTTAAACAGCCTCCAAACCTTGTTTAAAAAAATAATCGAATGAACAGCTATAGAGACCACTAACTACACATAGGTAACTTTTCGGATCTTACGGCTCGAAGTTCGCACGTTTTCAGATTCCGATGTATGGTAGCGTTTTCTGCATTCCTTATATGAGTCCCATTCAAAATATGAAATCATGGCCATAGATATAGAAAGGGTCACCGATTGAATACAATTACTATACACACTAGAAAATCTGTTAATTATGTGTTTTCAAAAAAGAATTATGAAGATTGATGATGAAAATGCCCCTTTAAATAGAACATTTGTGTTAGTCCAGCACCCAAACAATGTTGGCGTTGATTTGCCCATGTTTGTAACGGTGAAGGCGACAATGAAGAAAGCAATGATGATAATGATGAGCATGTTGACATGATAACCGTCATTATCGCCTTTGTCGTCATAAACTTGTGCAACTCAGTGCTGTTTGCGTGCTGGAATGTTCTATTTAGGGTAGGCATTGATATAAAGGGAATCATTTCACCAAGATCTGTTGACCAGTGCTGACAGCAATGATTATAAGTCTTTCGGCAATTGTGATCAGATGGTATCCTGGGTTTCACCCTAATTAAATCTACTACTGACCATTCCTTGCGGTCTCCAGTGACTTGGAAAAATGATGCTCAAAATAGTAAACTTCACTAAGGGTTTAATCTTTCTGGTTCTATAATTTATTTTGACACGTAGTAAAACATAATGCAATCTGACCCAACATGATCCAACACGAAAATGAAGAATAATTAATCAGAGTATTTGTGGTATATTTTCTATCGTTATGATTTGAAAATATTCCGGGATGAAGCGTTTTTTACCTCTACAAGTAACACTATATGTTTGCGATTTATATGTCTCGCCGACATGGAAGGGCAGTGATACTGTCAATCTGTATGTGCATTTACGGCATAGTAATGTGAAATCAATATGACAATACCACTGAGTATGACGGTGGAGATTTAGTACTTATATTTACTAAAAGGAATGAGCAGCTATTAGGAAAGGAGAAAGGCAGATGCGTCGAACGTTAACTTTTCAGGGGTTCACTTACCCCTACTGGATGGGCCCAATGGTTCAATTATATATTATCAATCTTTGCAATTGAGTTTATTGGGTACTGCGCAATGAGATAATGATCTTCTTTGGATTTATTTATTCACTTTTGCTGTTTTGTGTGTAAAGAGTCGACAATGTGACAGCTACATTTAGGTGTCTATAATAGGCAGCGCACCATGTAAAAAGGCGATAGTTGCAGTGGTGTAGAATTTCACAAATATGGCCTGGAATCGCCACAGACGATTGATTTCAGCCTCTTTATGGGACCCCTAATGACGCAGCATCGACTCTTTTTTCTTGAATAACGTGTAAATATTTCCCTTATCACGGCTGTCTTCGTCTTTCAAGTCGTCGCGTGCAGCCACAAGGCGGTAGGAAATTTGTATTGGCGGCGCAAAGCACATCGCACTTGCACCGGCAGCTTTGATCAATCAGCTTCCTTGCAAGTTTTAGTATTACTGTGAGATCATTTGTCAATTAACTCAACATGGTCCATACTACTTGCTTTCTACTCAGCAAAACTTCCCGCCCGTTGGTCAATCTTATTTCTTTACAAGTAATGGCAAACTACCGTATTAACTCTGGAACATCTACAAAACGATGAGATCAGCCTGTGGGGATAGTAATTATTTACCCTGCGGTCAATGATTTTAGAACAACTGCTACAGCGCCAGTGAGCGCTTTCTGGTACTGCAATATTTATTATACAAGCAATAAATAATTCGGACAAAATATTTGACAACGACATCTAGGATTAGCAACACAAATAAACGGCGTCAAATTTTCGGTGTTATAATTCATATGGCTAATCGATGATACACTGTGAGAAAGGGTGAGGAGCTCGAGACATAGATTGTGGGAACGATTTCAACTTTATAGCTTTTCGTGGACTTTTCGTAAATCCTGGAAGGAAATTTGCTGAGCGCGAAAGCCGGCATGACTTTAAAAAGCATGTTACGTTTCATATAGGAATCATTAGAGTTATTCCGATTATCCTTGCAGTTGTTTGGTCTTTTAGCATATAAACTCTTCCTTTTACACGGATAAATAATGCTGCATTCAGGTTGAGTTAATAGTTTTTAACCTTTGAGATTCGGTTGAAAAATAGTGCCGGTGTGTTGAATCGTGAAGTAAAGCGCACTGCTAGGTGCTTTTTCATTCTTTTTGATTATTGAAAATAATTATGATGGCAAATTTTCCTATATGTTTGCCACTTTTATTGCAAACACATATAAGCAGATAGCTTAAACAAGATGAACAAATCTTAAGTGGTAACATTCATACTATTACCATTGTATTATATTGGTATCTATGTTAATTTAATTGCTTTACCCACTGCTTGTTATTAAATTGGTGTATATGTCTTTTCAAATGGCCTATTTTTTCCTTGGCGTTCAATCTAACCGAACACCCTCCAAAAAAGGTATTAGGCATATTTTGAGGAAGTGTTGGGTCATTAGTGCTGAACAATGAATGATCAGCCTCCAAAAACCGTCCTTAAGTTGCGTTTTTAGTATAACCAGTCACATACTAGCCTGAAGTACTATACCGTTATACATAGAGAGTGACTTGGACTTGGACTATAGTTATTCGTGGACATACTCAATGGTAGCAGCGTCATTGTCCGGTTATGTAGATTTCATGTTGCAATTTATACATTTAAATTTCAGAACCATATACCTGTCGCTCTGATTTAGCTTTTCAAAAACAACCTTGATTCACCAATAACAATTGGAATATACTTGATCTACCGATTATCACAAATTTATACATATGCAACAAATATTGTTTAGTGGTTTACTACCTGGACTGGATTGGGGCGTGTCCTTGATATTGCCAAGGGTACCGAGGGTTTCCTGCTTGATCGATAGATAACAGTCATCCACAAGTTATTGAACTTTATTCCGCACACATTCCGGTATTAAGCACATAAATCTGCTCTTTTAAAGCACATGAGGGATAATGCAGAGAGGGATGCTTTTGGAAAATTAAACGTAGTATTTGTATCTTTTATATATTAGAAGATATTGCAAGCTCGTAGCAAAATAGAGCAATGCTTTTTCGCTACTACTTGCTTCAATGACCGTGACATATTATTTCGTTGCTTTACAAATCACCGTAAGGTAAAATCTTGATTTTATACGACTCCAATAAGCGATTAAAACTAGTTAAATTTACTGAAATCATATTCAGCCATTGTTCAATTTGCTATGTAAGTTTTTGTCTGAATATGATGATAATATGATGTTTATTTTGTGTGACTATTTGTCTCGATATGATGAAAGAATTAGCGCATTCAGCTGCATAATTTAGCAGGGTGAAAGATACCTCAGACAATGTTCGCTTTTATGGAATATGTTATTGCTAAATGCATACAAATTAGAGAGACAAATGTGGATGCCAGGGATCCCTTATCTTTTTTCAGCTTCGTTATAATGCTGCCCAAGTAGAAGCCATGTCATGACCATAATAGTAAAATGAAAACTCATTATCACAGTAATTCAAATGTACATTTATTTCAATATACATTATGGCAGGCGCAGCAAATTTTAGATCATTTGCTGTGAATTATGTTTCGATATTCAGACCGTAAACGATTATGCTGAATTGTGATAGCAATATTTCAATCACTCAGGGAGCTAAGACAATCATCCTTTGTCTATACCTGTTTCCTGAGTGAATACACAAGAGGTGTCATAGACCTAACAATTAGTACACTAAATATCAGATAGCATTTGCAACTGAATATGAGCCACTTCCATGTGATCACAAGAGTGACACTATACCACTATCAGCTATCAGACGTTCATGTGACGTAATATGGTGAACACTGGTCATAAAATCAACGTGTTACTCTAGTAGGACAAATTTCACTAAGCTTTGTCCCGAACTGATGCATAGGGTCTTTATTGCAATATTCACGGAGTAATTGGCTGTTATTGATTTTACAAGCTATTCCCAAATTTACTCGTTGTTATCAACGTGAATTTGTTTTTAATTACATATCATTCAGCTGAAATACGAGAATGCATGCGTTACTTACACTGAAATAATCACATACAATGGCCGACAATGACGATGGCATAAAGAGATACAAAATGCAATCAGCCGTCATTCCTTTCCTGTAAGTAAACATTTAATCCTGTGTGTTTCAACGATCAATTCCGATTTTACTGCTCTGACATAAGTTTGCGTGAAAAACTAAAATGAAAAGTCACATAATAACGGCTCAATGCAATATGCTTTAGGGCTCTTTGACTTACAACCGTTGAACGTTTCTACTCCTAACCATCAATAAGATACTCAAAGTAAACCAAATCGCTCTGAGCAAAGGGATTAAACTAAAAGAAAACGCAGAGGATGGAAACGTGTAACATACAATGGATGTGTTTAATATATTGGGTTTGATGGTGGACGTTCGGTTCATTTTAGTGCATTAAATACACGTTACGTTCACACAGATTAAGTTAGCAATATATCAAGCATGATATGTGGGGCTTTAATCATGCTTTTGAGACAGCATCTTCAGTGATCTAATAGCCAGACATACCCTGTCATGAATATATAACACAATCAACCAAACATTTTGTTTTTGAAGGTAAAATACTTCTAATCATTTTTTTCAGTTTACACTACATTGATAGGTATCTCATATATGACAGTGTCTAGCCATTAACAGCAATGTCACCGACGTTTGTAGCGTCGATAAAGTCACGACCATGTAATGTCAACTCTTTATACATGCTATTATGTACTGCATTACGAGGGAGGAGCGTGGGGGGGGGGGTGTACAAAAACATAATGAGACTTCGCCCTCTTCATCCGCAAAGCGTATTTACTAGCATCCTTACAGTTAGGAAAGTGTATATTCGTGTTCGTGGAGGAGTTGCCGGAGATTTTCTCCGGCTAGTCAATTATAGCTATATTTGATTTAAAATGATTTAGGTATATGTTGCCTTCTACAATATGACGGAACCTCGAATATGTCGTGATTGCGAGTGATATAACATGGTGCGCATTGAAGATGAATGGAACTCAAGAATCTGCATGTGACATCAATTATACTCGCGTCTGCAGGCAATGCCTAATTCTCTTCAAGCTAAAAGACACTGCACTTTTAAAGGGAAATATCGTAAAGTGAGCAGACAGCAGGTGTTAGAATGCATTAGCAAAGCGGTAGATTAAGCCGAATCTTACCAAATGATGTAGTTCTCATGTTATGAGTGGATAGAACTTGTTAGAATTATAGCAGTATCTCTAACAGCTCTGTCAATGCCCCTTACACACGTACACATGCGAGGCGGTCGCTGACTAATTAAGCATATGCAAAAGTAATGTTACCTTATACGCCCTACACATAGTTTTCGTCAATATATTTCCGGATGCTTTTATTCCCCGAAGCATCAGACGATATATTTAAACAGGCCTCCCATGAGCCCAAAGATAAGAGCGAAACAAGAGTAAAATCATGCATCATCAACATTTTCTACACGTTATTTGCAAGTACATCAGCTGGGAGAACAAGATGGTATACCCGACACGCCTCACTCTGGTTTTTCATTATTAATGATGCAATGTTAAGTACCGTCATATGGAGGATAGAAATACTCGATTCATTTGCTCATAGCGCAAATTCACATTCTCTTTTATAATGTTACACATTAATCACATTGTTTACACAGTGACAGAATGAATGGTAGTCAAACAGTCTCTAAGATTCATGGGGGACTTGTACACACAGCATTACGGAACCACTATGACTAGCTGGCGGGAGCAGGTGCGCCAGCTGTTATCTATTCTAAGGATGAACCCCTCGAGATTACTGGTCTCAATTCATACGCAAGCCTGTTTGGACGATGGATGTTTTCTTTAACGTAAGGTTCTACTAAAAAACCATTCGAGCTACTTTTTCTCTCATCCAATCCACTTAAGCAGTACATACATTATTGGTCGATCCAACAGTCCACATTAAATTAAAGTAAATTTTAAAATCCAAGTTGTGAGTTGATTTATTTATACGCACTTATACAACCTTTCGTGCCCATATATATTGGTGTATTTTAGAAGAATACCGATATTTTGTAATCATTTTCATCCATCGTGGATTACAAATGTATTATTTATTATGGATCATTATGAACAATAAGCAGTGTTTTGCAATATAATTTAATGTTGAAGATCATTTGAATAATCAAAAATAGCGTACCGAAATTTTGTAATACAAATCGTGGATTACAAATGTATTATTTATTATGGATCATTATGAACAATAAGCAGTGTTTTGCAATATAATTTAATGTTGAAGATAGATGTGAATAATGTGAAACAAAAATAGCAGAATACCGAAATTTTGTAATCATTTTCATCCATCGTGGATGACAAATGTATTATTTATTATGGATCATTATGAACAATAAGCAGTGTTTTGCAATATAATTTAATGTTGATGTGAATAATGTGAAAAAAAAGAGTTTTCGGTAATAAAATGTTAAAATCAATCAAATATCTTAATATTTCAAATATACCTATTCAACAGTCATGTTTTAACATTATTTCCACTATTTGGGTCAAAGTATATATGGTTATAGGGAAGATATTGACGTTTTCGTGTTATGTCAACGAATAGTTAGTTGCTAATATCTGATTTTGCTATAATATTCAAAATTCAATGAAATCTTTCGTGAAAGGTTAATTTTTGACCCAAGTCTATATAATTATACATATATATACATAAATATATATATATATATATATATATCGTTATATATATATGTATATATATATATATATATATATATATATATATATATATATATATATATATATATATATATATATATATATATATATATATATATATATATATATCCGAAAATAAGCACGAAAATTAAGGTCGTTCCTAAGCTACATCTACGTTTTGATCAACAAGGATCTAGATAATCCCTTGTTCGTGAAAATTGTTGACTGTAGCTTAAACATTTGATTTGAATAATGTACAATTGTACGCAGCCATCTCCGCGAACAGGCATGTCCCTTTAATAGGCTAATGATATTATGTTCATTTAATTTTTTTTATTCCAGCAATGCATGCATGTTTTATGGATTCTATCACAAGAAGCGATGCAGCTAGTATACGTTGTGTATCGAAATTCATAACGAAGGTGATGGTAAAATTTGCACCGTTTTACCTCAGGCAAATGTTATAGATTCGACTGCCATTTCCAGCTTGCTCATGTAAAACGTGCTAGTTTTCGACAGTGCACTGTATCATTTAAACGCACATCCTTGTTTGAACCGGGTGTGTCCTTAGTCTGATATATGTTATTGCAAGGTCTGCAATGTAATCACGACTAACCTATATGTTTGTGCCGAGTGTAGTTTTTCTGGTATCGTCAGTAATTAGGTAAGTGAAGATTTGATAAGCGTACACCCATAATCAATGCTTTTGTGCTTTCCGCTTCTTCTGGCATTTCCGCCATTTACTCAGGACAACCAAATGATGAGTATGTTTATTTCCTCAGGTTATTTGCCAATTACCTTTAAGCTTGAGCATCTTAGGGTCATTTCATCGTATGATTATGCGCTCGAAGCAGAAGCGGTTCCCAGGATAAATTTCAGCATTTCGGAACAACGACTGATGAAGCACATTCAATACCAGACAGTGTTCCAACATACCTCGGGTTTTCTTATAACAAGATGAGTAAAATCGAGAGCACCTAAGAGGCTTTCTGTTTATTGGCTTTCTTATCAATCAACTTTTACGTAGCACACGAATATCGCAATGAGTTGAAGCAAAACATTATCAACAGAAATGGTCTCAGCCCCAATATTCTTTCAAAATGTATGCGTGGCTTCATCGCTGAAGATGTAGGCTGTTCGGATCAGCTTCCCTCGTGTACGTCCTTGTAATAGTTTGGCATCTAGGATGTACTACTGTCCTTGTTACATGGCGTAATTTATTTGCATCCTAATATTGAGGACCGTCTAAAGCTTGATCATTACGGCATCCGTGCCTTAGACAGACCCTCGAGCCTATTGGTCGGAATACATTACCGCGAGAGCTATTGTTCAAATGTCCTCAGGTTGGAGCCGATTCACCCAGATTGGTTCATTCATTCAATCAATGTTTAAGTCGGTTATGATACAATGAAGCCCTTTCATAATTGCTCTTCTGCAACTCAAAGACATATTCTCGAACATATTAATAATCGATTGAGTGTACATAATCACACGTTAGCTACTATTGGCAAAACTGGCATCCCTTCAAGTCACCAGCCCAGTTTGTATCATTTTAACTTTTTAATAATTCTTGCGGTCATATTATTTCTGGCATCGATTATCATTTGTGGACATAACAATTTATTATCTCTTCATACGATCATACAGATGCTGCATGTCGCAGTTGCTTTGCTGCAAACAAGATGGATCAAGCAAGCGCAGATGAAGGTTCTAATTGGCATCATTAGTGGTTTTTAAGACACATAGCGAGCAAAATGCTTAACAGTAAATTTTTCACTCTGAGCGTTAGCTGATATGGTTTCTTGAGCCATAGCATTTGAATTCCTCTATCACCAAAAGGTTACAGTAAAGGCCCATGGAATATGCAAAATCACTGCATGCTAAATCCGAGCATAATTCTTGAATGAAATCTTTTCAAACCCAAACTTTTTTATATGAACCGCTCTGTAAAAGAATCAGCCCTGGCATCGTTAAATTAACTTGCATAGCGGAAAGCAAACTAGATGAAGCTGTTAGGTCAGAAGGGGGTATTTATTTCGTCAAAGGGATTACCATCAACCCAAACACTGAATGCATTGGCCTATTCAAACCCTATATGCCTCATTTTATGATCCCTGATAGTACTATAAGGTCATTATGAAAGACGATCGGCGATAACGTAACGCCAAGATAGCCAGTCATTTACATTTAAGTCAAACTGTAATGGAAACATTGCCATATCTATGTGATGGCGATTCGGCGCATTAAAACGGAATTCTAATGTCTTGCTTATTTTGAATTGCCTTGGTCTGGGTAGCTAGGCATCCAAATGGCACACCCTGAGCCATCGTCTCATTTCAGGAGCATAATGTGCTTTCATATGTGGCTAAATAAACTGACTGTCAAGCGATTATGACGGGTGTACTTCAATTGAGTCAACAAATGCAATGTCGGCAATATTATTGGCAGCATTAAATATTAAGTATATGAAAAGGCAATATAAAAGAAAAACCGGTATATAGGTCATCCTGCGATAATTAGAAATGGTTTGTGAAATTACTCCCAGTTTCGTTTTTATTGCGTTGATAAATGTCTGACCAACTCTGCTAATTTTCATTCTCGCCTTCTTTCGAAAATGGTCATACCCTTAGTTACATAAATTTAACTTAATGATCTTGAATATCTTGTGCGCATAACCCGAACACGACAGAATCAAAACCCATCGTGCCAAAGTATGGGGATAGTAAATACTCCTACTGTAAATATAGAATGGCGCCATGTAAAATAGATTACCTTGCAAAGTTCTTATGATTTCGGCATATCAACACTTTAAAGTAGACCAAAATACATTACATAACAAATTGTGTCGAAAGTTGTTAACAGTGATTTAATGGACCAACCGCTATCAGGGAAGTAAGGATTGTGACTTTAAAGCTATACCTATGCTC
>CM067351.1:1798301-1825801 GCA_034190875.2 Urechis unicinctus | reverse complement strand
CATAGATCTGCTCGGTTCAATTCTCTTTGTTCGGACTGCTTCATATGTATTAAGCTCGAGCTTTTAACTTGACTGATTCAACTCGTAAAGGTTACGTTTTCGCTGCTATGGTCAACAAATAAAACGATAAAAATTAATGTCACAAACATCCTTTATTTGCCGATTAGTGTCCTAAGTAACGCGTTCCGCAAACTACTTCTGGCTTGAATTGGAAATTACAGTCATTCATATATATTTGACGGTAATATTCTTTCTTGCGATCATAGTCTGCAAGAAAACAATTGGCTGCGTACTGTGTAATTATGATGTCCTTTATACCTACGGGTGCGGGGACGATCGCTTGGTAACCAAGGCATGAATAATCCTCAGCATGACAGTTGCTATCTGCGTTCATTCTACTGCACCATTAAAAGCGCTATCATATAGTTAATGCAACATTGTACAACACTTTCATCTATGTGCTAACAGCACCGCATCTTGTCATATGATATCCGAGATGGTCTTTGAAATGTAATCATGATAGTGCACGATGATTGTAAATGGTACAATAGGGATTTTAATGGTCACTGTATGACACATTACCTGAATTAAAATGTACCCCTGGCAAACCGATTATGGAGCAGATGTGCTTCTTATATAGTCCTAGTGGTCACTGTGCTAATGGCCACATTAAAACAACAACGACGACTTAGAGCTTTCCTATGATCGAACATGGCGTGCGATGTTTCTTTGCTTTAATACTTGGAGAAGAAAAGTTGAAGATGTGTTTCTTGTGTAAGACGACTTCAACACGAAACGGGGTGGTACTTGAATTGAAGTGATTACTTTGCTAATTGCAAATTCCTACTTCTGGCTATTGTGGGAGAGTTGAAATAACAGAATGCCATAAATTCGTACTTTGAGATGTTGCTGCGAATCCAAACCTCTTGTGGCGAGGATATCGTTCCCTGTGGATTAGGGTGTCAGCGACAGGGGATCAATAGCAGGTTAAGTAAAAAGACGGGAAGAGGAAACAGTTATATATGGGCGACACATATTTAAACATCGCCTGTGACAAACCTATGTAAAATGACTTGATTACAAGATTGCGGGCGGCCTTCTGGATGCGATTCTGACAGCAGCTTACATGCGCGTACTGTAACGTAGTTTCGCATGTTACGCGGCCGAAAAGGAATATTTCCATCCTAATTTATCTAATAGCGATCATACCATATGAAACGATGCTGGTCAGCTTGATCAGCCACAAAGACGTTGTTGTCGTGCTAATTGTCGCCTAACTGTAAATTACAGGGTGCAGGGTGCACGACGTAATCCAATTACTCAACGAGGCCTTGTGTTTTAATCAATCTAACCTTCGGATGTAGATGAAGACCCTGCTTATCTATTGGCTGATTAATCGGGGTTAATCTGGATCATATTTCTACTCGGAACGAGAATACCCATCATAAGCTTTGCTCGGTCGATAGATTAATACCACGTGATAAATTGCAATACATACTTGCATATTTCTGATGTCCTTGGCGATGTTAATGCGCTCTTATTGTCTTCATACTAAATCGCGGCGGTGATAAATGAGTCCTTATGTCACTTTTCGATATCATTCTGATCCGATTTTACCGAGCTAAGAGTAGCGCTCAAGTTCTCTGAAATGTTATAATTTGGCTACATTGCAAGCAATAAAAGTGCAACAACTTGCTGACAGGCCGTTTTCTGAGACTACATATGATTTAGATAAACATGAGCATCACTACTACACTATACATCATTACCATTCTGGTTGTTTGGTGAGCTAATAATGATAAAATATGTTGCCAAATGAATCAAACTATTTACACATAGACTGAGCCCTAAAGAATTTGCAAAGCACGAGTTAGGTGCTGTCCGTGACGTAAAGTATGGATCTAACGAATGTTGCACCTATTTCCTTTGTCTTTGATAGATGAAGGAAAAGGGATCGCCGCAAAATAAATGTATTATACTATTATTCTATAAACCTAACCTCTGAACATATGAATAAGCATTGCCAGATCGCATAGGCACGCGTGGTCTGCGTTGCACGCGTGGTCTGCGTTGCACGCGATGACAATGACCATCATCACCTCCTCATCACCGTCACTTGAGAGCTTAAAATGAAAGCTTTTTTGTGCAATAATATATGGTCAAACAACGCATATTCAATAGCACGATATGCTTAAGCGTGTTGCACTGCACGAAACATTAAAATGACCCATAAAATATTGCTTATGTCACCGATTAGCGTTAGGCTCATTGCTTCATGCCACAATTCTGACCCATGCTTATTGGTTGGATAGAAAACTGTTCTAGGTATTGCACTATTCGTAGTACTTTGATCTGAGCAAATATCGCTGCTGTCGAAAACCATTGAATGATGCGATGGAGCAAAAGTAACATTCATCTATCATGTTCAACGTTCGGGGAAGAAGTATAGATTGCATTTCGGGTTCAATTGTTGTTTTTATTTGTTCAAAATATTGGTAAGCATCAAGAAAACAGTGCAAGTTATCGCGTTTGGCTCAGTCATCTGTTCTTATTCTTCACATCTGCAATAAAAATTTAAATAATATAAGTACTTATTTTAGCGAGGTGTGTTATCACGCTCAAAAATAAATTGCCTTTTTGCTGATGAATAGCAGACGAAATATGATCTCTGCCAGTGTGCTACCTTGCTTTCAACGCTGAATATTGCAGTAGACACATGGCGGTAGAGATTTAAATTAAGTGATATTATAGTGAGGCTAAACTGCTAACAATGGTGACACATATACAACAATACAACTGCGACCGGCTATTCATTCAGATAGAGGCTGCATGAATACAACATACAATTAGTCTTCTAGTCTCGACAAGATTGGTTGACAGATCTAATCAACATATCATTATAGGATTATGATGTATTAGGATATATTTGTAAATGATATTCCACTGCAATCCTTAAATCTCTTGCAAAATATATCGTACAGATTGTGGCGGTTATGGCTACATAAACTACGGGTTTTGAAATAATATTGTCTAGATGCAGTAGTAGTATAAATTATACATTGTGTTTTGTCAATATTCATTAATCATTTGAAGCCCTTAATGAGCTAAATGCGGTCTAGTATGTGATACGGCGATTCTTGCCAACCCTGGTTTATAAATATTGCGGTTGTACCTTGAATCAAGATACGTAAGCGTATGCTGCTGCCGTGGCGAATTCTTTAGCAATATCCGAGCTGTTGACTGTACAGATGATTACACGATTAGACAGAGTATAAATTTAGGTAGAATGTTTTGTTCGCCTCACAATTGATGTTGACAAATATAACTAGGGATCTGTTGTCACAGCCTAAAGATGCAAAGAGCAACAAAGACAAGAAGAGGGCATGCTTGATATGAGCAATTGTCTGTTATGTTACGAAATGTTACAACAGCCACGTCTTCAGCAATCTACCGTCTTAAACACTTTACCTTATTTTCTCTTATGCAACATGATATCAATTATGTGCGCAGCAAAATAGTATCCCCATTCCCCATTGCCACATTGTTACCTACATAATCGAGACCCATACTTTTACTGAGTACTTGAACACTACTCGGAGCTCGGCCAAATCGAACCGGAATAATATCACTAAAATGCATCCTTACACATTTTTGTTCTTCGTGATTTTCTTTAAAGGACACTAAGACATCAGCAATATGCAAGGTGTATTGTAATTGTTCACGCGGTATCAACTTTTCGATAGGTTATCATCTGAAACTACTGCTGGTGCGGGATGTACCAATATGTGACACTATGATAACTGTCATGTCGGCAACGATATCCAAAGATTTAAGCCGAATGGTCGCCTCAAAGCGTACATCTGTCAAGTAGATAATGTTGCAAAACTAATAATGGGTATCATTTTTACTAGTACAATTTCACTAGTCAAGCAACCTTATAACCTAACCCCGTAGGTTACACCCGTCATGAATAGTTTGGCATCGTCAAGTGATTAGATCACATCCGGATAATTGCACACGTTAATTTCCAGTAAGCGACAATGAGCACGACTAACAAGTCATTATTGCTGATCAAGCTGACCAGCACCGTTTCATATGAAATGATTATGATTAAATGAATTAGGATAGAATTGCTCGTCTTCGGCCGTGTAACAAGCAAATTGAAATTACATTTAAACGTAATTCGTTGCAACTGCCGGAATCGAAATGAAGTGACTGCCCAAAGGCGTGCATTAAAGTTGTATTACCTAGGTAAGTGCGTTTTTCTTTGAAATTATACAGCCCAAAGAATCATCCGGTTGCTACGCGGCATCAGCTGAGGAGAAGCATTATCACAGCGTCTATTACTTTGTGGTATATCAAACTTAAACCCGATACGTTTGGATCAATCCAATAATAGAAATATGAAGATGCATCTAAAAAACATACCTGCTGCCCCGCGACTCGTTCATATGCATTTTATGTGTCCAAAAGACATTTTCTCATTGTCTCCGGAAAATTAATGTTACTTAGGGAAAGTAAGAAATAAAGGGGTTTAACGTAGCCCAGCAAAACCACAACTGGCGGGTCACAAAGCAACACATTTAACCAAGGAATTCAGCAGGGCATGATAATTCATTACTTCAATATCCTCTATTAAATGGACTAAAAGCCTTATAAATGGGCAGTAACAATGACGACGTATTTTCGTGCACATTTTGTTATGGATCCACGTTATACAATTAATATTACAATGCTTACCATAAGCATTTTCTATAAGTATTTCAAATAATAGTTGCTTATTCATTCAGCCATACCGAGCGCTGACGATTTCAATTTATAACCCTTTAATTGTGATCAGAATTTGTAGACTAGTATATATAGAGTACTATGTTGATGCAGCAGTGTGACGTAGCTATATGTGTCTTCTACTTGGTCACGGTTTCGTGTAATCGTCATCAACGCCATTCGCATCGCGAACAACATTATCATTATTACAGTCATTAAATGACGCAAAGTCAACTATAACCACATATACCTTATTCAATGTGAATGTTTTGATATACGCACCATTGTTTAAAAGAATCGTTATCACGGTCATCAACACCTTCTCCCATAACGATGTAACAGCTACTGGTTGTGCGAGCGGCAAGTGGGGGAGCGGGGCGACTAGGCTATGATAGAGGTTGTTGATCACTAAATCATTCGTCTTCTGAGTGATAGAGAAGGTGAAACAGCAATAACGGATTTTATAAGATTACGTGTTGATGACTAACTGCAACAATGTTTCAATCCTTGTCGTAGTCTAACAAGCAAGTTTGCAAAAGTGCACTCATTGGCCTTAGCAAATATCGCTGGCGTTGATTTAATTTTGGTGAAACCCAAGATAACACCCGAACACGATTGTGAAAAGACCTATAATCATTGCTGTCAGCACTGATCAACAGATCTTGCTTCAATGAGTCCCCTTAATATTAATGCCTACCTTAAATAGAGCATTCGTCTTAGTCCAGCACGCAAACAAATGATTGCGCTGAGTTGCATAACTTTATGACGACGAAGGCGATAATGACGAATATCATTTCATCACGGACATCATTATCACCATTACCACCTTCAATGTCGCCATCGCCATTATAAAGCGTCGACTCCTTTTCTTTCAATAACGCATGCATATTTTCCTCATCACGGTTGTCTTCGTCTCTCAAGTCGTCGCGTGCAGCCGCAATGCGGTAGGAAATAAATGTATTGGCGGCGCGTGACACAAGGTTTATCACAATGTTTATAATAATTATGGTAATTTGGCTTCCGCTCTTGCACGTCAACCTAACCGTAATCTTTTTATTCATTTAGATGTTCGTGGCAAATTTGATTAATCAGTTGTTAAAAAAAAAGCTTCCTTGCCAGCTTTAATATTACCATGGGATTTGATAATTACATTAACATGGTTCAAACTACGTGCTTACTAATCTGCGGGCAATTTCAAAACTTTCCGCCCACCCGTCAATCTTATTTCTTTACCAGTAGCAGTGGACTAATGTCGTTACTCTGGAACATCCACAAAACGATGAGATCAGTCAGTGGGGATAGTAATTATTTAGATTCTGGAAACGACTTCAACTATATAGCTTTTCTTAGACTTATGGCGGATCTTTTCCTAACTCCTGGAAGGAAATTTGCTGTGCGTGATATAATGGCATGTGCTGCAAACATAACTTGCTGTGAATTATGGTTCGATTTACAGACGTAAACGATTTTGTTGAACTGTGATAGCGATATTTATACCACAGCCAGGGAGCTAAGACAATCACCCTTTGTCTTTACCTCTTCCTTGAGTGAATACACAAGTGATCAATTAACCCTAACAGTTTGTACATTAAACATCAGTTAGCATTTGCCCCTAAGTAGGCCAATAGTGAAGATATTGGTGAACCTCGGCATATCGTAGCTTTACTCGACCAAACGTTGGTTTATATGTATCGGCTGAATGTCGTCCTTCAGTGTTGCGAGAAACGAAATATCATGGCACAGAAATGAACCTGATTTAAGTGCTTCAAACATTTCCCAACATCATCCAAAAGTTATTTATCTCGGATTTATTGTTTGACTACGTGGGCAATAAAACCTTATGGTCCAATTTATGAAATGATCTTTCAGTTCACAATGCGTAGGGACACACGTTACATAACACGATAGCATCGTTTTGGTCATTGATGCTACTGGAAAATGCTTTTGTACCAACAGGGATTCACAAGGGTCTTCTATGGGTCAAGAGACGCAAACTTAATTGCTGAGAGACGATCCTTTTTTGGGGTGTTAGGACTTGGAAGATGCAGTATCGCCTTTCATTTCACTGCACATTCCTATTCGTACCATATGCATCCAATATTATCCGCTTATGTCAACAAGTCAAATAGCATGCATCTCATTAGTTTCCAAGGATAAGTTGATTGGTGATATACTAGCATTTAAGAGCGATATATCCAATGATTACTGACCAGTACAGTCTTTTCTATTCGTGCTGATAGAGTTACTGAGTGGAAATAATACATAATATCGCCAATCTCTGAAGTAACACCCTCGCGCCATTTGGAATGACTATTTCATACTTAACTTTGCCTAAAGCTTCTTGTGACCCAGCATTTGAACCGGTCATTTCGTGAATAAACCTCACTGGTTTACAACAAACTGTCCGTACTCACCTGCATACTTTGTATTGAACAACCCTTACGCAATTATATGCAGAGAGCGCCATGACGATAACAACCCAAGTAACCGCGGCTGCACAAAGCTACCAAATAAAGCTTAGAACACCAAATTAAAATAAGACAGCGAACGACCAACTTAGAGAGCACTTCGAGCAGGAGGTGTAGGAACAAATGATAACGAGTTTAAAGTTATGTATATATATATATATATATATATATATATATATATATATATATATATATATATATATATATATATATATATATATATATATATATATATATATATATATATATATATATATATGGGTCCGACCAATTTGGCACAATTCACCGACCATTTTGGCCCCTACTTACATTTTGGTCGATGATAATGGGGCCAAAATAGTCACCGTCATCTCATAGGCTTACACAACTGTGCTTCCCCACCAAATTGTAACATTATTTGCTACTACTCCGCCTAAGGTTGGAATCTTTATATTCGGGGTAACTATCCACTTTTTGTGGGTGTAAAGTGCCTTTGGAAGAATTTACATTTTGGCCCCAACGACCATTTTGGCCATGTTGAATAATCGGTCATTATATGGCTTTGTTCGATGTATATTTGCTTCAAACTTAGATTCATGATTTGTGTGACTTTTAACATAAATGAACAATTCTTGTTTTAAATTATCGCTTGAAATGAAAAACATACAAATTTTGAATGAATATATAAATCAGGAGTTTAACGAATAGCGGGCGGCACACGCTCAAATATCTTTACGGGCGGATATTAAAAAAATGGCGATTTAACTGGGAAATTCGGGGTTGTAAGTCTATGTCAACTCATTTTTGGTGTTTTTTTCTCAATATGTATCCGTCGGATAATGTTTTATTTAGGTAAATAAGAACAAATATAGCACTTAAACTGGGAATTCGAGACGCCGATCAGCATTCAAAACGTTTGGAGAATCTCACTGAAATGAGATACCGGTTTTCTCGATATATGATGTGTAAAGTTTCAAGTGATAAATGAAATCATATCGTATCAACGGATTGTTAGCCAAGAGAATAATTAGCCAGATTGTTTTGTGTTATCAATTTGCTCATGTCGTAAAATCCAATTGTCCCCACGATCGCATCTGAGGGCTCAAGCTGAAGGTTTATTTTGGGAGTTTAACAATTCCAGCTCTCCATACGGCGTGGAATTTCCGGTACAAGAGCGAGTGTAAACAAAGGCGATCGGTCAGCCATGACCATTTTACACGATCTGTTTCCATTTGATTCTTATTTGGTCAGTATGATTCCAACGTTTAAATATTGAATATCATTCATGTGACAATGGTCGTTATTGTTGCGGGAAGAAATTTCATGTACGACAAATTATGAAATACTCTTAGTTTACAGTGGTTAGCGAGCTTCACCAATCTGTTCCGCACATGGCCTCTACCGTTCACACTCACACTTACCGATAACTAACACTATTCCAACGGCCATCAATACCCAGATACCACGTTAATGTTATTAGATGCCTGCAGCTTGGTTGGACAGATCTACCGATTACCATTGATTTTTTTTAAAAAAATGTATTTCCTTTAACCGTATTGACTGTTGGCCATTTTAGCGAACGGCTTTTGTGCCATCTGTCAAATGTAAACATTGCCTGATTTTGACAGCGGACATGCGCTCCGGTATCATAATAACCCAAACGCTCCAATTCCGTTGTTGAGTAAGGTAGAGGATCCTGATATCAAGATAATCGATCGCACTCGTCTTCAGACTTCATGCCCTGTAACTCGCAATGTTATATGGTACACTATGACACTAGCCACTTGGCTAGTAGTACAATATATAACAATCTTTATTACATTCCTATAAGTTTGATTTTGTGCTATATGATAGTTCAGTCATGGACAGAGTCACACTTTTGCCATCAATTAGTAAGGAGAGTGATCCTTCAGATAGTAGCTATCCAAAACAACTGTGCTGGTTTGAGTTGACAGCCAAGTTCAACAGCGGCTAGCCAAATAATCAGACCCCAAGTAGGTTTTTGATGTCAAGAGCCTCTTTTGTCAGGGTATCTGCCACATCAATATTGGTTATAAAATTGTTGTCAAATGTTCAATGTTTGTAATCCAAACAATTGTTCAATAGTACAATCACATCATTTGAATCTATCATATATATGCTATAAATGCCATGGTCATCTGTCAGTTAGTGTTAAAAGCTGTGCATCTGGTGTTGATAGGGGTATTAAGCATATCTGAAACCCCATATCACACATGAGGCCTTTTTAGGACAGTGCAGTACCCAAGATGGAACAAAATGGCTGGTTACACATGACTTGAAAGGTGGATTAGACACCATTTTATCAGTGGTTAAGTGACCATGGAAGATGCCCCAAAGCCAACGCCAACCTAGGGGAGCAGCCAAGCATTGAATTCAAGTATATTTATCAATGCTAAGCTCCATAGCAACCTTCCTGGTGGTCACTAGTCAATGCCTGTCATATAAGTAACCAGAAAGAGAATGTTAAAGTTGCCATCAGTGGTCAATGAAGGGAGGATGCATTGATTATTGATGGGTGGGCGGTTTGTTATTGGTTATATAATTGCAGTTTAAGTGCTTATTGATAAGATCAGGCTTACAATGTGTTTTTACCAATATTCTATTAGTAAATATTCAAATGTAGATTCAGTTTTTGCCACATGAGAGTAGTAAGTTTTTACTTAATAACAAGAGATTGATTCATTTGACATGTTGTATTTATGATCAACCTAATCAGGTTGGTAAGAATTAATGTTGTGTAATGTATTACATAGACTTCCTTAATTCTTATGATATAAGACTGATAGGCAGTTTGACAAGTTAATTTTATGTGTGTAACAGAATGTGCAACTATAGCTGGGGCACAGCAGGAGAATCATCCTTTGCTGAATCATAAGGACAAGCTGTTGTAGGGATTCACTAATTGTTTCCATATGGAAACCCACCCAGACTGGACCATTTAAAAGTCTATTACTGATAGTGCAACATAAGACACTGATGTGGTAGTTCCTGATGATCATGTTCAAATTTATCTGTTGATATGCTTTGCTTGATATCCTGATCATTGATTTCTTATATTGTTAACTCTTATGAGGTCAATACATTCAGTCCATTAAGGTCAATTTATTCAGCCAAATCAACTCTGAATGCCTATATTGTGGATACATTTTTTGTAGTGTTAAAATGACACTAGATAGGCAAGTGAACAGCAATCAAAGTTTAATCATCAACAAAACAAATTCATCTTCTACCTAGTCATGACCCTAACCAAGCCTTTAGCACATTGCCAGCAGATGCTGCTGTTTTTTTTAATTTGTAGCTACATGTTATTATGTGGCAAACTGAATAAAGGTGATATATTTAAAACTTAAAGATTGTTTAATCCATGTTTTAATCATGGTGTCCTGAGGGGATTTATATCATTCACTCTGAAAGATGAGATTAAGTTAAATTCTCTAAATAAATCTAATGTAAGGCAAGACAATGATGCTTTGTCAAATGAACAGATAAAACTTTAAAGTAAATTGGGAATAGATGCATGAACATATGCAGTTGGACACACCATTATATGGCATGCACATACTTTGATAAGTGCGAGGACTGGGTTCATAACGCCTGAAACTTCTCGGCTGGTATTTGCATTATTGCAGTTAATATTTAACATATCTTACTTTTATTTATAAAACAAAAATGAAATTATTGCACCAAAACGTACTTTGGCCATGTGCGGCAAGACATCGCCAAGAGCGAGTGGACTGTTTGGACTTCATAAAGCGAGGGATGTTGTCCAACATGATGCAGCCACTAAGTTCATTTGTCCATGGCAATCGCTAAAACTCGCAGTTCCCTAAATAGTATAAACTTGCATTTTTGTATCCAACAAAGACGACAATCAACGGGTACGTTGAAGAACTCCCTTCCTTACAAAAGGTGACTTTAATACATATTTTCTCTCCGTTCCCCCGGCACACCTGCCGCTCGGCAAGGTTCGGAACTTTTCGGAGCAAGACATTGTTTTAGGATTTTGTGGAATCGCGCTGATAATTTAACTTCACTATTTTCTTCGTTGCTCGTTGAATATTGTGTACAGTTCGAATTATGTATAAACAATGAAAATTCGAAAAAAAGTTTTTTCGGTTCCCGAAAGACCTAAATACGCGTAATACTTTGTGTAAGCTTGTTTGTTGGAATTTAATTTAAGTCGTTTATAGTTCCATTGACCTTCTTAGCTTTGTAACCCAAGGTTGTATAAACGATGGTCTGTCAGAAGTAGGCTGGTTGGGATAATAATGGTTGGTAATATAGGAAGTCAAAAGGGCGGGCCGGCTCATTAATATTATATATATATATATATATATATATATATATATATATATATATATATATATATATATATATATATATATATATATATATATATATATATATATATATATATATATATATATATATATATATATATATATATATATATATATATATATATATATATATACATAAACTCGGGTCAAATTAAATTCTGTTCATAATAACTGTGCGAGCATGATTTCGAATGGCACAATGGATTCGTAGCTGTATAATGTAACAATAATTTCCCACATAACCCTGTTCTACCAAATCTCATGAGCTGCAATTAGTTGAATATAAGTGTGTGTTGTTGACATGACGCACATTTCTGCTCTGCATGTACGTTATGCCGTGTGAGCATTAGTTGCTACTAGTATCTAGGCTAACCAGTTGTTATAAATTTAAGTAAACCTCAATTAATATATTCCTCATCCATAAACGAATAAGCCGATCGCTGAAATAGCAATTGTCAACAAGAATTTTTTATTCTTCTCCCATGCATTTTTTTCCGTGGATTGGCATAGGTTTTGAAAATAAATGACAAACCATTTATGATAATGCGTAGTAAACGACTTTCAGGATGATATGCAACCAAAGAACAAAAGCACTGTCGAGCAATTTGCAATGTCTCGCAACATAAGACACTCTCAGAGGTTGGAATTATTACGACGACGAAATGTGATCGCATCCATCTGATTTCGTTAGGCATATAAGTGGAAGTGAGGATCCCTAATGATGCAAATATCAGCCATTTTATTATAATGGTCGAGCTGTACTTCGATTCATGGTCATTAATAATAAATAATGGTGCGTGCAGTCTACTCAGGAGCTTTTACGAGAAATTTCAAACTATCACTTACATGTATGGTTGTCAAATCAAAATATTTACTTCGAGCAGTTATGCATCAAAAGATGCTCAATACGTGGTGTCATTGGCTGCTTGGCTAAACAGAAATATATATTTGTCCATGAGATCAGCAGGTTTGTGTCTTCGTTTTTAAACTAAATCACATTCAATATGTATAAATCGTTTGAATGAAAATGACATTAATGAATTTCTGTTTTGATATGACGCATCTGTGAATCCAGCGACTCTTGTTACTTGAGTAACTGATTAATTATGCTGATTAATCTTCGTGCAAGCGGAAGGAGTAATACAACAAACAAAAGAGTGATTAGGTATTTGTAAGCCACATCTAATGACCTTCTTTCTCGGTCACAATAATTCACGAATGAATAGTTACCTCCGCAAAGGAGTGGTTGACGGTAAGTGAATGGATGAGCAAGATTTATGTCACAAGAGAGTGACCGAAGAGGAGCGAGTGCGGGCTTGTCAGCCAGTAATACACCTGAGTGAGGCTGAAGCTTGAACAGCATGAGAAGATGAAGAAGATCGATGCGTTTGATGCGCAGGTACAATTTGTAGGAGGTTATCATCTGATTGGGAAACTCGTCATTCATATGTTGTGACATTGCATGTCAATGAGCTAAGACTACTCTGTCGATATAGTATAGGTTCCCATAAGCTAGCAATGTTTCAAACATTTTGACAAATCATCAGTCTTAATGTGATTCATCTCATCATGCGAACTGGGACGAATGTGGTCCAGGCCAGCTACATTGCAAATACGCTAAAACGCAATTAGTCTGACATTGGCGTCCGGCAGTATCACGAAGCGGTCCATGGGGCAACAGTTAATTGAATCTTCTGCTATTTCAGAGCGAATATTACCACAATAATAGATGAAGTCAAAATACGCAGGTTAGGCAGTTACATTTACTCCATAAGTGTTACATGGTCTGGAAAGCGCATTGGTATCCTTGCCAAAGAGAATAGTTATTAGTATTGTGCTGCGGTGCAACAGTAAACAATGAAGGCAATCCGCAATGTTCCGCATTGCAATATGTTAATTGATAGCTAGTACAGCAGCAACTATTGCCCCGTACTGCTAAATCTCTAATAAACCGTGGCAAAGTATATTGAATCAGTCATATAAAGGCGGGCATTTTGAGAATCCTGGTATTTCCCAGTAAAGGATCAATCAAAGGTAGACAACCAAATCAGGCGTTTGATAATTATACAAATTGTACCTTACCCTCGCGATACTTAACTGGATGTATGAGTGCCTCACCAATGGAGTGTTTAACATATTGGGTCTGATGGCAGCTGTCCGATGGTGGCCTGTGTGGTCGGGTATTGGTTCTTGTAATTACTCACGACACCATTCGGTCGATTTGAGTGCATTTAATACCTTCTGTGGCTAAAAGTGACCTTGGGTGCCTCGCATAGATGGCCAAATATCTCGTAAGACTAAATCCAAGCGTATAATTTGCTCTAATTTAGCCTGTTACTGAGCGGCTATCAAAACACGCATGACTCTTATGATGATGAGCAGAAGCATGCAGGAAACATATGACGGCTTCGTTGGAAATCAATATATATATTTATATTTATATGTAAAATATATATATATATATATATATATATATATATATATATATATATAGATATATATATATATATATATATATATATAGAATATATATATATATATATATAAGTATATATATATATATAATATGTATATATATATATATATATATGTATATATGTTTATATATAGATATACATATATTTATATATATATAGAGAGGTATATATTTATATAGATATAGAGAATATATATATGTATATATATATGTATATATATATATATATATATATATATATATATATATCTATATCTCTATATATATATATATATATATATATATCTATATATATATATATATATATCTATATATATATATATATCTATATATATATATATATATATATATATATATATATATATATATATATACGTGTTGACCAAATAATATTGTATCCAAATTATTATTTATTGCTTTGAGTCGCCTCAAAATACTTGTTTATTTGCATTGCCTTAAGTGAAATGCGCGGTGGATCAGGTGCAAATCGCCTAAGTCTGATAGAATAGTCCTCCTGTTGCCCCTTAATTTTACTAACACCTTTCCTATGCCTAGCAGGATTTGCTTTTGTATATAATTATATTGTCTTTCAGCTTGTTCATTAGCTAGAAATAGATAGATCCCATACCAAATGAACAGGACAGTCAGAGCGCAATGCGCGGGCGGTGTCCAAAGCACTCCAGCTGATAATGACATAGGTATTCACGCTGTACTTTTTTTAAATTACTCAGTGTAATTACTGGATAGGAGGCATAATTTCCAAAGGACTTCAAGAGTTTCTCTTGATAGCGAACTACCCCGATTAATGTTCTAAGATGTACAAAAAAAGGTACAATATCTAACCTAATATGTACAACCATGAGCTAGTGCAGTTGTCGGCATATATCCGACTAACATTACGAGTTTTTTCAAATATATGTTTTATGCCAGTTAGTACAGCATATGCCAACACAATTGAATGTGCTCGGTCCCAATTGAATGGTCTTGACTCCCTTGCGCATGTCAATAAGCAGACAAGGGCGGCCCAATGTTGTTTGAAGCCTCTTGATTTGTTCACGCTCACATTTTTGGCTTAAATGCTGGAGCAGTTACTGAATCATAAACCATTTGCATGCTAGGTTATCACGCTTGGGAAATATTCCATTTCTCGCGGAGCTTCAATGAGCAAGCTATCCGTTCGGTCATGCAATGCTTAATACGCCTTTAAAGCTAATATGCGCAAAAGGAAGAGCTGTAGCTATATACATTAGGACTTATCTCTATGCATAAAATGTTGGCGACATCACTTGTAGATCAACATGGTGTCAGCCAGGCATGTTAACACTACAATTTGAATTATCTAGTGAGGGGATCTTGAGGGGGTACGACAGCTTGTTGAAGAGTTTGGATATGTGTAATACACGATCTATATATGAAACAGCTTACCGGCGAGCATATCATATAAAAGTCTGGATTAACTCACTAGCCCTTGTAAAGGTCAAGTTGTCAAGTTAGTAGAATTGTAATATAGAGACGCCCTTTTGGTTACGCAGTCATATCATTAGTGTTATAAAACATACTTTCTCATTGATGAACAGCGCACATTGTAACGCTGAGTGTCATAAATGTGTTATTATTAATATAGATCATGCCATCGTACTAAAAGGAGCTGTGCCCTTAAGAAACCTCTTTTTACATATTATAAATCGTTGGGCATAAGCATGAAGTTACCGCGCCGTAACTTTATTATAGTAGTTGAAGAAGCTTTAAGAACAATATACCATCTAATGTACAGGTTTACAACACCTTTAAGTGCATCGTTATCAGGCATTGTGAAGTTATTAGATATCTTATATTATGTATTGCGGCTTCCGGGGTTGGCATCCCAAAGCTCAGAACTAAATATCTTCCCCCTAAACGGATGCCTCCGGACGGTATCAAGTCTACTTTCTCTTTTGCTATCCAAGTTATATTGTCATCAATATTCCGCTTTTGTTTCTCTGCTAATTGAAATTGAATATAGCAAGTATAATTAGATTTATCTTGGTATAACAAAACGATCCCCAATATACAATGTAAGCTTAAAATGGGTTTTACTGTTTGAACATTTTAAAACCGAGGTACTGCAATTGAAATAAAAAAAGAGTACGCTTGCTCATCTTAAATATCTTCATTGAGACGGGAAAGCTGTAGAATCCAAAGTTCGCATATTCTTGTTTTTTCAATTTAAGATTGGTTGACATTGAGCCCTTTCTTTTTCCTAACGCAATTAAATGACAGAATGGAACGCCAAAGAGCCAAAGACAAATGTTGTTATACGCTAATGCTAGGCAAGTAATGCAAAAATGCTACAATAGTTTGAGAAAATGCTGCGTTTCGCGACGAGCGATAAAATGCTATATTATTGCCGTCCAGGGAGAGGAACCATTTGAAAGAGCGCGCGCATGGTTTCTTTCCTGAATCGTTAAGATGAATATATACAGCTACTGAACCTTCTAAAAACGACTCACCCATCAGCAAGTAAGTTAACTCGCAAGACGTGTATACGCTCTCATTATAGATTACGAAAGATGAATATATAACACAATCAACCAAATATTTCGTTTTTGAAGGTAAAATACTTCTAATCATTATTTCAGATTCCAATACATTGATAGGTATCTCATATATATCAATGTCTAGCCCATTTACATCAATGTCATGGACTTTTGTAATGTTGATAAAAACACGACCATGTAACGTCAACTCTCTGAACATGCTATGAAATACTGCATTATCGAGGGAGGAGCGTGAGGTGGGGGTGTACAACAACATAGTGGTCCTGAGGCCATTGCGGAGACAAAAGCAATACTCTGGGAGAATTACTCAGATCAGCTGCCACCGATTCAAAAGCGCCAGAGCCGAGGGCTAAAGAAAGTGCATATGAAAGAGATTGATGATATTATGAAGAGTCTGAAGACAATCGACTCAATTGTTTGCGAGGCGAAGCTGCCGGTCTCGTTTGTGCCAATCAACTTAAACAAGTTGCCACGCAGCATTCCCGAGGAATGCACCTCGGTTGCGATAAATGAAAGACTTTGCAAACTTGAAGCCCAAATGGCATCCCTTGCCCCATAACCGCTGTATTCAGCCACTGTTGCAGCACGGAAAGCGACACATCATGTGACGCACATTGCTTGGGAGCATCCCCTCCTTCCACTCCCCTTTCCGAATAATGCCGCGCCAGAAACACCCACGCCTTCGTCGACCACCTCTAAAGACAAAGAAGAGTTCCACTTTCAACCGCATCAACAGCGCAAACTGAAGAAGAAGGATAGGCAGATAGCGCGAGATAAGGAGACAATCCAGGAGAGGCCTAAATCCATTTTTGGTAGCCGCACAGATCCAAAACTGCGTGCAAGTCCAAGAAGATATGAACACTTTATCTTTTGTGTGCATCGAGAAATTGACTCGTCATTGCAAAAATCGTTTTTGGAAGAACAGTGCGTCAAGGTGCGCAAAATTGAATGCACATCAAAACCAGAATCTTCATCACTTTCATACCGGATAGCTATAGATACTGGAGATCTGCTCTACAAGCCGGAATTCGGGCCTGAAGGTATTGGGTGCAGGCGGTATTGGACAAAAACGCGCGTACTAGGTAATTTCTCTTAGCTTCACTCATGGATAATAGTCCAAACAGCAATGGTTTTAATATATGCTCTTTGAATGTGGAAGGGATAAAAAGGTGTGCTCCCTATGTTAGGGATTATTTGAACCGCTACAGGTGTGATATAATGTGTTTACAAGAAACTTGGTCATTAAAAGAAAATATCTCGGTGTTAAATAATGTGCAATCTGGTATGGACTCAACATCCGACATTCTAGGAGGGCGCCCTTATGGTGGGAATGCACCGAAAGTCTCTTTCTGAACATGTGTCACAGTTAGATATACCTCACAAGCGCGTATGTGGCATAACGGTTAATGATTTTTCTTTGGGGAGTGTGCTATTGATTTGCGTGTATATGCCTTGTGATAATTATTCAAGAAAAAAAGTAACAAACGAATATGATAATGTAATTGAGTCTGTTGTCAATTCATTTTGCTGTACCTCGATTGTAATTTGCGGTGATTAAAAACATCGTTTGAAAGAACCCATGCACAGACTCGCTGTTTAAATGACTTTATGGAGAGAAATTATTTGAGGGTTTCTTGGATCAGCAAAAACTCCTCAAAAGATTGCACATACACAAATTTTGCTCTGAATCAGATGCCTCCGCTTATAGTTAGGTTTCTTATGGATAGCTATACTAGACAGACTATATCTGTTCAATGGAATGCATGCTTATCAAAAGAGTGCCATGTATTAAACGGTGTAAGGCCAGATGGTGTTATATCACATATTTTATTTACTGTGTACATTGACGAGCTGATACAAAGGTTAAAAAAGTCTGGACTAGGCTGTCATATAGGCAGCGAATATGTAGGTGCGCTTGGTTATGCTGATGACATTACCTTACTCAGTCCAAGTCTCATTGCATTGAACAATATGTTGAATATATGTGAACGATTTGCTGATGAATATAATGTGGTTTTTAACCCGTTGAAAAAAAAATGCATACAATTTGGCAGAGCAGTAAATGAATTTGATAAGGTGATATTGTATGGCTCTACTATTGAATGGGCCACTACTAAAAAACACTGGGGAAACGTTATTGATAACATGTTGAATAATTATAGTGATTGCACATTAAAATGTTCTATGTTTATTGTTGCTTTTAACAAAATGATAGGGAACTTTGGTGAGTTGCATAACAGTTAATTGTGTTAATTATTACATTCTGCAGTTTGATGGTTACAAAACAATATGTGTTCAATGGAATAAGGGTGTTAGGAGAATACTCAACCTTGCAATCGCTTCGCATACTTGGGTACTGGGGCCATTAAGAGGCCAATTACGAATCAGCGTTTCATTATTTTTAAAACAAAATACCGTAGAGTGAGCAGATAGCAGGCGTTAGAAGGCATTAGCAAACCCGTAGCTCAAGCCGAATCCTATCGAATGGTTTTTGTGTGATGAGTGGACAGAACTTGTTAGAATTATAGCAGTAATATTAACAGCTCTGTCAATGCCCCTTACACACGTACCAATGCGAGATGATCGCTGACCATTTTAGCATATGTAAAAGTAATGTTACCTTTTACGCTCTAGTCATATTCTTCGTCAAAATATTTCCGGGTGCTTTTATTCCCTGATGAATCAGATTATATTTTTGAATAGGCCCCACATAAACCCAAAGATAAGAGCGAAACACGCACCATCAACATTTTCTAAGGGTTATCTGCAAGTACAACAGCTGGGCTAACACAATGCCCGACAAGCCTCACTCTGGATATCACTCCATCATTCATGAAGCAATGTGAAGTAGCCCAAATGATATGTGCAATATGGGAGATAGAAATATTTGTGGCGCTTGCTCATAGCGCGAAACCACATTCGCTTTTATACTATTATACTTTAATCACATTGTTTACACATGACAGAGTAACTGGTAGTCAAACAGTCTCAAATATTCCATCGGTGACTTTTTTTTACACAGAGAAATAAGAAACCACTATGACTAGCAGGCGGGAGCAGGTGCGCCAGCTGATTTCTTTCCTAAGGATGAAAGCCTCAAGATTACTGGCCTCAATTTAAACAAAGGCCTGTTTTGACGATGGATATTTTCTTTAACGTAACGTTCTATTAATTAAATGTTAAAACTAGTTTTTTTCTTATCAAATCCACTCTTTTTCACAAGAAATTGAGTAGTAAATACAATTCATTATTGGTCGATCCTACTCCTAGTCCACATGAAATTGTGGTCAACATTGAGATCCAAGCTGTTGGTTGATTTTGGCCCCATGTGTCTCACCCAGGCCCGGTTTGTTTCACGGGAGTCTGCTCTCTGCTTGAACGTTGCTTGGGCAGCGAATGTGCTGCTGCAAGGCTTTAAGGAGCAGTGGTTGATCATGTTTGATCATTAAAGGCTCTTTAAAACCTAAATAGAATCGTTTTTTAACACTGACGTTATAATGTTACATAGAAGGTACATTGGACATACAATACAACATAAATCCTTACAAATGTTAATATTTATAGATTAATACATATATATATATATATATATATATATATATATATATATATATATATATATATATATATATATATATATATTAAAACATTTATTTGTATTTTGAGATATTGTATATTTGTATATAAATATATACATGTAAATATATATATATATATCCTTAGGGCATATATATATATATATAGAAATTATATATATATATAAATATATATATATATATATATATATATATATATATATATATATATATATATATATATATATATATATTTCTACACATAGGTCACAAGTGGTTCTAGGTAGCTGAAGTTATGATTCCTATCAGCTGTACGGGGTGTAACCAGATGTAAAATGGTCCCTAGATATTAGCCATCTGCAATCATAGTCATGACAGCCCCAACATTTTTTCACAATTTTATGCGCGGCTTCATTGCTTTAAAAGTAATAATAATAGTTTATATAAGACACCGGGCCCACAATACGTAAAACATAGGTCCATATGGCATCGCACTGTACTATGTAACAATCTTTCAAAGTTTGTAAGAACAAAGTTATTGGAGAGTTCTATCCTGCTTATAAAAGCATGGGTAGATATTCTGATATATGCTTGAAATCGTGAGATACGGTTAGCGGCGGACATATGGCTGACACTGTCTCATTTGATACATCTTAAATAATACTATACATTTTTATTGTAAGCAACTCTAACTTTATTCTGCGACTTGTTGAGTAAAATAAACCGATAGATATGGGCAATAAAGTGTGCTGCAGTAGGTATGTAACTTAAGGAAAGTAAGAAATAAAGGGGTTTAACGTAAAACAGACCGAGCTGCAAAACCAATGCTGTGTGGACGAGGGTCATTCAGCTTTATCATCACAACTTAAGGGTCACAAACCAACACACTTAGCAACTGAATTCAGCAGGGCATGATCATCTTTTACTTTAATATCCTCAATTAAATGGGCTAAAAGTCGTATAAATGGGCATTGGCAATGACGACGGATTATAGTCCACACTTTGTTATACATTTAATATTGCCATGCATATCATGTCCATTTTCTATAAGTATTTCGAATAATATTTGCTTATCCATTTAGTTATATAAAGCGCAGACGATTTCGATTTATAAAAGGTCTAAGTGGTCATGATGGTGTTTGTGACAGCGATGTTTGAGACCACCCTTTAATTGTGATCAGAAACTGCAAATAACTGGTTGACTAGTATCCATGGAGTACTATGTCGATGCAGCAGTGTGACGTAGCTCTATTTGCCCTTTGCTTGGTCACTCTTTTGTGTAATCAACATCAACGCCATTCGCATCGCGAACAACATAAAGGTGCATTTTTCTCAAACATCTTCACAATTCTGTACCTCTCTGTACACGAGCGAATATAAAAATCAGAATGGGCAATGATAGTAAAATCATCAAGCAAGGTTGGCCAACCCAGAGAGGAGAGCTGAATGATCTGATTGTAAAAACGATGGGTGAAAGGCCACCGAGTCGGCCCATATGAGCTTCATATGTGTAGGGATTTATGGTTTCAAATCAATCTGCCGGACCAAGTATCTCGCTATTTCTCTTCATAAATTCTGGCAACGCGAAATTTCTTAAACCGAGGTCAGAATGGGCAATGATAGTTCAAGCAATGTTTGCAATATATGAGCTTTATTAAAACTATTTAGCAATAATTATTAAAACTATTTAGCCATCTGATTTGTACGACAGGTTAATTGACACACTGCTACTGTCCATCTCGTAAGTTCACTAGTGACTTGAGAAAACGATGCACCAAATGATAAAGTACACTAAGGATTTAATCTTTCTGGTTCTATAATTTCATTAGACACGTAATAAAAAAAGAATCCTCCGACCCATTATGATCCAACAACAAAATGAGTCGTAGTAGTATATTTTCTATCATCGTGATTTGAACATATTCCGGGGTGAAGCTACTAGTAGCACTATGTCTCGCAGACATTGAAAGGCAGGGATGCTGTAAATCTGCATGTGTATTCACTGCATGGAAAGTAAAATCAATATGGCAAAACCACTGAGTAGGACAGTGGAGATTTTGTACTTTAATTTAATGTAAGCTATGAGAAGCTGTTAGGAAATGAGAAAGGAAGAGGCTTCGAACGTTAACTTTTCTGGGTATCACTTGCCCATACTGGATACGCCCATTTGGTCAATTACATATTGTCAAACTCATTGCGTACTGCATTCTTAGGTAATGATCCACTTTTGATTTAATTTTGCATTTTCTGCTGTTTCGACAATGTGACAGCTATATCTAGGAGTCTATATTCGGCAGCGCACCATCTGTAAGGGCATAGGATGTGATAATTTTGGGACGCTTTTGATGTACATCAACCTCATTATGGGACGTCGAATTATGCAGCGTCGACTCCTTTTCTTTCAATAACGAACAAATATTTACCTCATCACGGTAGTATTCGTGTTTCAAGTCGGCGTGTGCAGCCGCAATGCGGTAGGAAATCATTTTTTTTTGGCGCCGCATGACACAAGGTTTATCGCAATGATTATAATAATTATGGCAATTTGGCTTCCGCTCTTGCACAACAACCTAACCTAAATTTTTTTAATCGTTTAGATGTTCGTGGCAAATTTGATCAATCGGTTGTTCGAACCGAAGCTTCTTTGCATGTTTTAATATTACTGTGAGATTTGTTTATTACAATTACATGGTTCAAACTACTTGCTTACTACTCTGCGGGCTATTTTCCAAACTTTCGGCCATTCCGTCAATCTTATTTCTTTACAAGTAAAAGTGTTTTTATTCTAGAACATCTACTAAAAACGATGAGATCAGTCTGTGGGGATAGTAATTATTTACCCCGCGATGGATGTTTTAGAGCAAATGCTACAGTGAGTGTTTGCTTGTACTGCACTGTTTATTATACATGCAACATATTTGACAACGGCATATACAGTTAGCAACACACAAATACAGGAAGGCAAATGGTCGGTTTTATAATTCACATGGCCTATCGAGAATAAACTGTTGTCAAACTACTTTGTAGTCGAACAACGCATGCAAAAAGACATGCAGAGAGCACCATGGCGATAACAAAAAAACATAATCGCTGCCACTTAAGGCTACCAAATAAGGCTTAACAAACTGAAGTAAAATAAAACAACGCCTGACCAACCTCGACTGCAGGAACGAATGACAACGAGTTACATTTTATGTATATATACGTCTATATACATATATATACATTCATATATAACATATATATATTTATAGATATACATATATCTATATATATTTATACATGTATATATGCTGTTAAATATGCTGTAATACCTAGCTAGGACATTACGTATATGGATTTCCCTCTTATGAGAGCGCTACAAATGAGTTGATTAAAGTCTTGCCTTCTTCCAGTAGGGTTTGAATGTGTTACTGGCAAGCCCGCTAAACAATATTCTGTTGGTTAGTGAACCGATTTTGCAATAGGATGGTGGATAAGCAATTGACTCGACGACAGGACATGGAAGTATAGATGCTAAGTGTTCTGTGTTCTCCTTGCACTTGACTTACAAAGCATGTTGTTTTTACAATATGATTACCCCAGTCGCATCTGACATGCACTGGTTTGCCTCCAACTGAGTTGGACGTCTTCTCAGGACCCATTTCAGTCAAATAATTTCAGCCTCGTGAAGAAATACCTAGGGAATGGAAAAAGTATTGGGTATATTGAATAAAGGCGAGTGGTTAGCTAAGTGGATGGTGTAGATACTGCCCAAGATATGGCTGGAATGTTTCGCGGTGCAGGTCGGAAAGTTGTGACGCATACAATCGTCGTCCCCACTATTGTCATTGCTATGGATGCTGCTTTAGCTGCTACTGCGCTACTCGGCATGGCTAGAAACTGTTGATGACTTTGCAGTGCTTTTGGACTAATATAAACGAAGCAATTCTAAAGAGGTAAGTAAATCATACGATGCAGCTCGGTTAATCGCTTGCATAATCTTTAAAATGCACTAAGACTGGACCTGAAATCGCTGCTAGAATACAGCCATATGCAATTGTATGACACACTCAAAAAGATTTCACAACTGATGTAGCTCTGATGCACTTCCCTCATGGAGGGGCTTGTAGTAGTTAATGATTCATAAAGGGATATCAATTTAATTGCATGACTTCAGCGGATTGCATTTGACAACTGGGGACAAACAAAAGTATGTTCATTATTTATATTCATCCACAAGGCAAACCCTCATCCAAGCTCATTTGTGTAAATGTCTGTTCATTAGCTCACAACTTCGGTTTTTGAACTAAATGATAGAGCAGCATGTAAAGCAACTCACTGACGTGCGTCAGTTGAATTTTTGTCACCGAGCATTGTATTGATTGGGGTTTCAGCAGTCTTATATTCATATGTTGTTTACTTTCTCATTGCTGAATATGTACAATTTAAAGCAACGTATCAATACACGTTGACACTTTGGCATAAATAATGGCACGGGTTCTGCATCATAAACCATTTGCATGCTATGTTATAGTACTTATCACACATGGGGAAGCATATTCCATTTCGCAGAGCGTCCAAGAGCAAGCTACCCATTTTGTCCTCGAATGCTTAATGCGCCATTTAAGCCAACATGCGATAAAGGAAGTGCAAAATGACCTTGTTGTTGTAGCTCCACACTTAAGGACTTATCTCTATGCATAACAAATTGCCCATATCACTTATAGATCAACATGGGATTAGCGGTTGTACGAACTCCAATAGCCTATCATCCAGGCATGCTCACTCATGAAATTGTAATCCTCGGTGAGGGGGAGCTTAAAAGTTTTTCAATGCCCATGAACAAAAAGGGTGCGAATATGGTACAAACGCTAGTAAGTATTCACGTTCAGCATTCATTATCGCAGGTTATGGTTACACCGGCACCATGCATTCCGCGTATAACCCGTGTAGCGCTATGGGATGGACAAAAGTACAATTATGAAATAGTTCAGCAAACAAAGGAATATTTGTTCAAAGTATGACAGCTTGATTATGAGTGTGGATAGGTGTACTCACTCGATCTATGTACAAAACAGCTTACCTACGGGCTCATAACAGAAAGGTTTTGATTAACTCAGTGGTTCCTGCTTAGGTAAAGTTGTCAGATTAGTATGATTATACTATAGAAACGCTCTTTTAGTTACGCAGTCATATCACTTGAAATCTGTAACATACTTTCTCATTAATGAACACCGCATATTGTAACGCTATGATTGTCCTCACTATGCATCGCATAGAAGCTGGCTATAAGGAAAACACAGAAACAGTTTATCAAAGAAATTAAGGCAAGCTTAAATGTATATATTATAAATCGTTTGGCATAAGCATGAAGTTACCGCGTTGTTACCTAATTATAGTAGTAGGGAACAGACTTAAGAACCATGTATAAGCTAATCGAAAGATTTTCAGCGTTATCTACTAAACCACTTTTAAATGCATCAATATTAGGTATTGTGAAGATGTCACATATCTTATATTGTGTATTGCGGCTTCCGGGGTTGGCATCTCGAGGCTAAGAACTAAACATCTTCCTCATAAACGGCTACATACAGGCGGTATCAAGTCTACTTTCACTATAAATATCCAAGTAATATTTTCATCAATATTCTGATCCTCAAACTAATCTTTTAATGTTTGAACATTTTAAAAGTGAGATACTGGTATTGATATTACAACGAGTACGCTTGCTCATCCAAAATATCTTCATTGAGACAGGAAAGCTGTACAATCCAAAGATCGCATTTTCTTGCTTTTCCTTTTTATGATTGGTCAACATTGGGTCCTTTTTATTTTCCTAACGCTGTTAATTGACAGAATGGAAAGCGTTGTTATACAATAAAACTAGGCAACTAATACAAAAATGCTGCACTAGATAGCGAAAATGCCGTGTTTCACAAAGACAGCTACAATGCTGGATTACGGCTGTCTAGGAAGATGAACCATTTAGCAGAGTGGTGTATGGTTTCATCCCTGCATCATAAAGATGAATATGTGCTGCTGTTGAACCTTCCATTCGCGACTCAACAATTAGCAAGTAAGTTAACTCTCAAGGCGTTCATAAGCTATCATTATAGAATACGAAGGATGAATATATAACACAATCAACCAAACATTTTGTTTTTGAAGGTAAAATACTTTTCATTATTATTTCAGTATACAATACATTGATGGATATCTCATATATAACAATGTCTAGCCCATTTACAGCCATGTCATGCTATAAACTACTGCATTATCGAGGAAAGAGCGCTGGTGGTGGGGTGTACAACAACATAATGAGACTTCGCAATCTTCATCCACAAAGCATATTTACTTGAATCCTCACAGATAGGAAAGTGTATATTCTAGCTCATGCAGAAGTTGCCCTTCATAGATATGCAAGAGTTTTCCCGGCTCGTCAATACTAGGTATATTTGATTAAAAAGGGTTAGGTATATGTTGGCTTTCTAGGATATGACGCAACCTCGAATATGTTGCGTTGGCGAGTTCTATAACATGAGGCGCATTGAAGATGAATTGAACTTCAGGATCTGCATTTGATACAATCATACAGGCGTCTGCAGGCAATGCTCAATTCCCTTCAAGCAGAAAGACAGCCCATTTGCAAACGAAATATCGTAAAGTGAGCAGAGTGCAGGTGTTAGAATGCATTAGCAAACTCGTAGCTTAAGGCGAATCCTATCGAATGATGTGGTTTTATGTTATGAGTGGACAAAACTTGTTAGACTTATAGCATTATAATTAATAGCTATGTCAATGACCCTGACACACGTACCCATGCGAGGCGGTTGCTGGACATTTTAGCATATGCACAAGTAATGTTACCTTAAACGCCCTAGACATAACTTTCGACAACACATTTCGGGTGCTTGTATTCCTTGATACATCAGATTATAAATTTGAATAGAAAGCAGAAAGACAGCCCATTACAAACGAAATATCGTAAAGTGAGTAGAGTGCAGGTGTTAGAATGCATTAGCAAACTCGTAGCTTAGGGCGAATCCTATCGAATGATGTGGTTTTATGTTATGAGTGGACAAAACTTGTTAGACTTATAGCATTATAATTAATAGCTATGTCAATGACCCTGACACAAAGTACCCATGCGAGGCGGTTGCTGGACATTTTAGCATATGCACAAGTAATGTTACCTTAAACGCCCTATACATAACTTTCGACAACACATATTATATATGCTTGTATTCCTTGATACATCAGATTATAATTTGAATAGAATTCGCATGAGCCGAAATATAAGACAGAGACAATAGTAAAATCATGCATCCTCAACATTTTGTAAGCGTTTTTGCAAA
>CM067351.1:1720801-1795801 GCA_034190875.2 Urechis unicinctus | reverse complement strand
ATATGCTATATATATAAATATATATAAAATATATAACTGTTATATATATACATACATATACATATATGTATATATCATATATATAATATATGTATATAGATATATATATATATATATATATATATATATATATATATATATATATATATATATATATATATATATATACATATATACTATATATATGTACATATATAAATATGCATATTAATATATGTGTATATATAAATGTTTATATATATATTTATATAAAGATATGCATATACATATATATATTTATATATATATATATGTATATGTATATATATAAAATATATATAAAAAATATATATATGTACATTAATGTTTACATTTATATAAATACAATCCGATTATAAGCACGAATATTAGTGTCGGGCCATGCACAGCTTCTTCTGCGTTTACATCCTTAAGAATCCATGTACTCCCGTTTCCGTGATCATTTTCAGGTATGTCACAGGGTGACAGTTGCAACTGATCAATCGAAAGTAACTTCGGCGTTTAATTTGAAAATTGTACAGTCGGACGTTATGGTTGAAATGTATCATTTAAAAGCACTCTCTTATCTGAACGAGTGGGGTTATTATTCTTTTTGATAGATGTTATTGCAATACATGCATGTTATCACGACCAACCAATGTCTTTTTGCCGAATATGTTATGTGAACAGAATGTAGTTTATCTTGCGTCGTCGGTAATTTGCTTCCTAAAGCTTGGATAAGCATACACCCCTAAATATACAACAATGTATCGGAAGCATATGTTTTTCTCCTTTTCGCTTCTTCGTTTATCTTGGCCATCGACCCAGGACAACCACATGATGGGTATGTTCTTGTCCTTATGCTATTTGCCAATTACCTTTCAGCTTGAGCACCTTAGGGTTATTTCATCATATAATTATGCGCTTGATTAAGTTTGCTGAAGCGGTGCGGAACAAATAATAATCAATTAAGGATACCTCAATAACCCGGAGCACCAGAATAACCAGAGTGTATTCAAATAGATTCTACTCTGATCGCTTGCGCTAATAAGTTATTTACGTCCCAGGTCGTTCTAGGGCAGCTGGGGTTGTCCCAGGCCCTGGTCAATAGTTAACATGGGCTTCCTGAGAGATCGACAGATATTCTTACGATTATCTTTAAATCATGCAACTATTCAATAAGTGGCATCATAATATTGTTGTGAACAAGCGTCATTTATGTGTTCTTATCAGTTCTACGTCGTTTTACCCACCTTCATGCAATATCATGCTTTGGACGATCACGAATATTTATGCCTGTTTAGCGATCCATGCTCCCAGGATGAATGTCTGCATTTTGGTATTCATATATCCAGACGAGTAAAATAGAGAGCACGCATCTTGTTATAAATTAAAAAATGTAGCGACGGCAGACCAAGTTAGTGGCTTTCTCTCGATTGGTTTGGTTGTTAATCAACTATCCCATAACAAACGAATAATGCTAATATGTACTTCCTGTTAATGCAACACTCCTCATCAAAACCTGCTGGGTCAATCCGGGTGCGAAAGTTACGGTAGTTTGGTGACATGATGACTTTGGTAAAAAATGTTGAAAAAGCTTCATGTATGTTTAAAGAGTTGGTGTGTAAGTTTGCAAAGCCGTCGCACGTAAAGCTTTTATATTATTTGGATTTGCGGCGGTCCAATGAACATTTGAA
The DNA here is from genome assembly GCA_034190875.2 of Urechis unicinctus. NCBI lineage: Eukaryota > Metazoa > Annelida > Polychaeta > Xenopneusta > Urechidae > Urechis > Urechis unicinctus. The sequence continues at coordinate 1,794,107 of CM067351.1, read as the reverse complement.
CAAAATTAGTTCACCTTATAAGCTGCGGTGACGACCCAAAGCATGTTTATTACGGCATCAATGCACAGACCCTCCACTAAGTCTTTTGGTCCAAATATTGGCTCACAATCTCGCTTATGGAATGCATTGATTGGGTAGCATAAATGAGAAATCACTTACAGACCACACATTGCAACCTGTATTAGCAGACATTCAAACTGTAGCCCTATTACTCAGTAAACCAATGCAAACTAAGCATGTTTCTGGTGAGATAAGCTTTACCGCGAGATCTGATTGCCTGAGAGGGTGTAGAGCTGTTGTTCAAATGTCCTCAGACTGGAACCGATTCACCCAGCTTGATTTATCCAGTCAATGGCAAGATCGATTATGATACCAGCATCCCCTTAAAATTTTCTCTTCTGCACTACAAGGACATATTCTCGCCCAATATTAATACTCCATTGCGTGTAGATAATCACACGTTAGCTTCTATTCACAAAACTTGCGTTCCTGCTAGTCACCAGCCTAGTTTGTATGATTGTAACTTTAACACAATTCTGGCGGTCATATTATTTCTGACTCTGTCGTTTACTATTTGTGGACTTACAATATATTATCGCTTCTTACGATCATAAAGATGTGGTTTGCCGCAGTTTCTTTGCCTCAAACCAGTGGTATCAGGCTAGCGCAGATGAAGGTTCTTATTTGCACAAATAGGGGTTTTTAACACACATTACGAGCACAATGATTTCCAGTACTAGTTCACTCTGCGCGTGAGCTAAAATGATTGCTTGAACCATACCATTTGAATTCCTCTGATATAAAACGATACACATAATAGCCCATGGGATATGCAGAATCACAGCGTGTTTAATCCAAGCATAATTCTCGAAAGAAAACCCTAACCTTAGTCATATTAACCAAATGGTGAAAGAATTTGCCCTGGTATCGTTAAAGTAACATGTATAACGAACAAAATACAGCTGTTAAGCTCAAGGGGAATATCTACTTCTAGTAAGGGATAACCATCACCCAAACATTGAACGCGTGCATTGGTTTATTCAATCCCTATATGCCTCCATTTATGATCCCTGATACTACTAGGGGATCATTATGAAAGTCCTTCGGTGATAATGTTACACCAAGATATTGACATTTTAGTCAGAGTGTGATGAATACGTTGCCATATCTATGGGATAGCGCATTCACCGGAGCATAAACACGGAATACTAATGTCATGCGTATTTCGGAGTGCCTTGGCCTGGGTGGCTAGGTATCCAAACGGCACACCCTGAGCCATCGTCTCATTTCAGGTGCGCAATGTGCTTTCATATGTGGCTAACTAAGTAACTGACTGTCAAGTCATAATAACAGGTGTACTTCTATTGAGCATTAACAAAACCTACACCACTTCATTTGTTATCAGAAAAATGCAATGTATATAAGTTTTGCCGGCGATGAGAAACAAAACGCGGTGCATAGGGCATAAATGGTTGTGAGATATTGCACCCAGTTTCGTTTTTATTTCAGTTGATAAATGTCAGGCTAACTCTGCTCTTTTACATTCTCGAATTTTTCGAAAATAGGGCCGTCCCCATGTCAAACCCTTGGTTGTGTGGCCTTTTGCGCATTATCAGGTAATTTGGAACAGGACAGAACCAATATCATTCATGCTTAAGTATGGGGATGATATATATCCCTGCCGTAAATCTTGAGCGGTGCTATGAAGTATAGTTACAGTGCCTTGCAACGCTATTATGATTTTCGGCATATCAACACTTTAGGTTAGACAAAAATAAATTACATAGGATTGGGTCGCAAAATTGTTGACAGGGATTTAATCAACCATACGCCATCAGCGAAGTGAGGATTATGTTGATAAAAATACGCCTCTGCCTGAACTACTACCATGATATTCATACAAACCTATCTCAGCGCTAAATTGCATCGCGCTACTCAGCATTGACAGACTATTAATAAATGACATTTCAGCTGTATGTTCCGTAACTATGACGTTTAATCACAAGTTTTCCATCAACCAAAGTGGCAATAAGCGTTAAAAATCGGTAGCGCATCACCATAACACAAGTTTAGGGACGAATGTCCTGGGGATTCATTCGGTGCATGCATGGTGAACAATCACCTTGGTTCTTATGCTCATCTTGGGTAGCATGCATTCATACCTAACATATAAAGCAAATATGTTTGATAATTTGAAACGATCGATACATAATAATAGTCCAAGGTTACACAAATTCGCAAAATAATTACGGACCATCTGATGATTCTTGGAACAAGTCACTAGCCCTTTTATAGGCGGATCGTCAGGTTTTTGGAGATGAATAAATAAAAGTAGTAATAATAGTTTATTTAAGGCATATGGTCCACAGTATATACAAAATAAGTCCATGTAACAATCTTTCAAAGTTTTTATTGACAAGTTCTATCTTTCTTTAAAAAGCGTGAGTAGATATTCTGATATATGCTTGAAATCCAGAGATAAGTTTGCGGCGGGCAAATGACTGACACACTGGATGACCAAACTGGATGTATGAGCGCCTCACCAATAGAGTGTGTTATATATTGGGTCTGATGGTGGCTTGGGTGGTCGTGGATTGGTTCTTGGAATTACTTACGAGATCATTCGGTCCATTTTCAGTGCATTGACTACACGTTACGTTCACACAGGTTAAGTTAACAATTTATCGAGCATGTTAGGTAGAGCTTTAATCATGCTTTTAAGACAGCTCATTCGGCGATCTAATAACCAGACAAACCCTGTCGTGACCCCATCATTGATGGAACCGGAAATGATCCCAAATGTCACGGGATCCCAACGATAGCGTAGTGGATTACCACGAATTTCAGCTGAATGATATACTTGAATTTACAACAAAACACGTCGAAAACGAGTAATTGCGGACTGTGGAATAGCTTGAAACTCAATAACAGCCAATTACACCTGCACGAATATGCAATAAAGACCTATGTAACTGTATGGGACAAATAGTTAGTGAAATTGGTGATACTACGACTGGCCACGTGACATGCGAGGTAACGATGTCCTTCGACTGATGGGCCTTTATTGGATACTGAGAGCAAACAAGTTGCTGCAGCGCGGCACCAGTAATTTGGCTGCGTTAAGAGCAAATATTGTCGATCGCGGAAGCCCCTCATTTCTATTTGGGCTGAAAGGGCATGGCCTCATTTAATCACGCATGGATTCCAGTGGCGGTTCATTGACGCGGCTTTGTGTAATTATTGTCAGACGTAAGTTTTGGAAATATGCAGTTATACCATGCTAGGCTATTACGTATATGGATTTACCGCTTATGAGAGCAATACAAATGAGTTGATAAAAGTCTTGCCTTCTTACTGTAGCACTCGAATGTGTTACTGGCAAGCCCGCTAAACAACGTTCTTATCATTTGTGATAGGATGGTGGATAAGCGATTGACTTTACGACAGGACATGGAAGTATAGATGCTAAGTGTTCTGTGTTCTCCTTGCACTTGACTTATAAAGCATGTGGTTTTTACAATATGATTACCCAGGTTGCATCTGACGTACAAGCTGGTTTGACACCAGCTGTATTGAATGTCTCTTCCGGACACATGTTAGTCAAATGATTTCTGCCTCTTGAATAAATACCTCAGAAATCGAAAAAGTATTTGGTATATTGAATAGAGGGGAGAGGTTAGTAAAGTTTATGCCGTAGACACTGCCCAAGTTATGGTTAGAATGTGTCGCGGTGCAGGTCGGATAGGTGCGACGCATACAAACGCCGCCACACCTATTGCCAATGAAGTCGCCGTTTTCCAGTTAAGGCGGAATAGAGTGATCAAATCCACGTTCTAAAACAGAGCAAATTGAATACTTTTCTTACCCTACTTTAACAGCATTTGGATATGGTAACATGTAAGCACTTGATCTATAGCAGCATAAAAAGTCGCTACAATTCATAAGGCAACTACATTCATTTAGTCAGAACGAGGCTTCAGAATGTATCAGACAATGCATTATCGAATGCGAGTGATATGTGTGTCCGGAGCGCCAGCAAGCAGGTGCTGCTCGGCTAAGGTATCACGGTTGCTGGTCACATAATCTTACTTTGTCTGATCAAGCCTAGAATTGCCGTCATACAGGGCTTTGATCATCTCCGCCCAACAGCGGTCATTGCGTCTACTTGATGTTGTAAGCCAGTGAGGATTGAATGACTCGGCATGGATCAGTTCCTGTCGCACTCTTTCACACTTTCTGTCCCACTCTCAGCAATCTGTATGGAGGCGCGCATGGCAAGGCAGTAAGATCTGGCCTCGGCGAACATCTCATGGATTAAGACGAGAAAATGCCTGCAATAACCGTTCTATGGGTAGTTTTATACATGCTTTGTTGTCTGGATGATTGCACAGTATGCCTATGAGCACTTACATGCGATATATATATATATATTTATATATATATATATATATATATATATATATATATATATATATATATATATATATATATATATATATATATATATATATATATATATATATATATATATATATATATATATATATATATATATATATATATATATATTTGCATGCCTTATATGGGATTGTGTGTGTGCGCGTGTGTTGACGTGTGTATCTGTGTGTATTTCATCGCTACCGTACCGTCCGCTTTGTAAATATCTGAGTAACCCCTAGTGATCTACTAAAACCCGACACTCGGAACATATCTATGCCTTATCCGGCAACACATCACCTCGAAGTCAAATAAACTACGAATATGAGCAACAAAAGTCTTGATTATTTCGTTTGCAGTTCTAGCCAGGTTCTTTAGGTCATCTGATTAGGTGTTGGATGAAGCAAGAAAAAAATATGAATTACTGCGGCAATTTCGATAAGCTATTCAACAGCTTAATTAGTTTTAACCGAGATCACGTTTCGATGCATATGGCTTATTCAGTATGCAATGCATACTTACTTATATAACAGATCATCTATCAATCTGGCGTAGTATCTTTTGAATATCCACAATCTGCAGCCTATCGTTTGCTGTATTTTATAATCCCGTGTTCTGGGGATAACCCATGCAAACGTTGCTATTGAATAAGATCTCTGGTTTAGACAGTCAATACTATCGTTATTAAAAACAATAACACTAAATTGCCCGGACGCTTCGTATAATAAGTGCAACCCAAGCACAAATGAACCTCTCAGGGCACCAACAGCATAGGCTAACGGTTTCGTTAATGGTCCACCATAAATAAATGAAGCTAATCTAATGGTTCGCATATCGTTATCCCTTTGTTATTTTTAAGCATACTATTTTTAATGGGGGTCAATCTAACAAATACATTTCAGACAATCGCTATCGTGTTAACGACCCAAGGGACAGTGCTCTTTCTCTATGACCCTTCTGTCTATTTCCTTCTGCCTTCTGTCACCTTTACGCTCTCACGCCTTCCGACTTGACCTCGCCAATCCTAAATAATCAATTTATATCCAGAATTAATTTGCAGTGCTTTTGGATTAATATATATATGAAGTAATTCTGAAGAGGTCAGTAATCCATATGATACAGCTCGGTTAATCGCTTGTAGTAGTTACTGATCAATAGAAGGCTATCGATTTAAATGCATGACCTCATTGGATTGCATTTGAAAACTGGGGACATACAAAAACATGTTCATTATTTTAATCCATACATAAGGCAAACCCTCATCTAAGCTCATTTGTCCAAATGTCTGTTTATTGGCTCACAACTTCGGTTTTTGAACGAAATGATAGAGCAGCATGTAAAGCAATTCACTAACGGCCGCCTGTTGAATTATTCACCTGTACCATGCAATGTATTGATTAGGGTTCCAGCAGTCTTATATTTATATGTTGTTTAACTTTCGCATTGCTAAATGTGCACAAATAAAAGCAACTAATCAATACCCGTTGACATTTTTGGCATAAATACTGGCACAGTTTCTGCATCATAAACCATTTGCAAGCTAGGTTGTAGAACTTATCACACATAAGGAAACATATTCCATTTTGCAGAGCGTCAAAGAGAAAGCTACCCATTTGGTCATTCAATGCTTAATACGCCATCAAAGCCAATATGCAAGAAAGTGCAAAATGGCATTGTTGTTGTAGCTCCACACATTAGGACTTACCTCTATGCATAAAAATTTGGCCACATCACGTGTAGATCAACATGGGATTAGCGGTTGTATGAACTCCATTAGGGTATCAGCCAGGCATGCTAACTCATAAAACTGTAATCCCTGGTAAGGGGATCTTAAAAGCTTTTCAATGGTCATGAACTATTGGGTATCTACGTAAAGCATTTATTATCACAAGTTAAGGCTTCTTACACACCATGCTTTCCGTGTTGCGAAATGGGATGGACAAAAAGTTCAATTATGAATTAGTTCAGCGAACAAAGGAATATTCGTTCAAAGTATGACAGCTTGATGATGAGTGTGGATATGTGTACTCACTCGATCTATATATAAGCCAGCTAACCCGCGGGCTCATAACAGAGAGGTCTTGATTAACTCAGTGGTTCCTGTTTAGGTAAAGTTGTCAGATTAGTAGGATTATATTATAGAGACGCCTTTTTAGTTACTCAGCAATATCGCTCAAAATCTGGAACATACTTTCTCATTAATGAACACCGCACATTGTAATGCTATGAGTGTCCTCACTATTCCCTCATCAATATGGATCATGCCATCGCAATATAAGAAGCTGTGCTCTAAGAAGGACTCAGCAACACTTAATCAAAGAAATTAAGGCAAGGTTAAATGTATATATTATAAATCGTTGGGCATAAGCATGAAGTTACCGCACTGTTACCTTATTATATAGTAGTAGCGAACAGACTTAAGAGCTTTGTATAAGCTAATTGAAAGGTTTGCAACATGTTCTACTAAAGCACCTTCGAATGGATCGTTATCAGGCATTGTGAAGAAATCAGACATCTTATATTGTGTATTGAGGCTTCTGAGGTTGGCGTCTCTGAGCTAAGAACTAAATATCTTCCTAATAAACGGCTGCATGCCGGCGGTATCAAGCCTTCTGTCTCTAGGAGTATCCAAGTAATATTGTCATCAATATTTTGATCCTCAAACTACTCTTTTCAATGTTTGAACATTTTAAAAGTGAGCTTCAATTATTGATATTAAAAAGAGTACACATGCTAATCTTAAATTGAGAACTGTAAAAATCAAAGATCGCACTTTCTTGTTTTTTCAATTTAAGATTGGTCGACATTGGGCCCCTTTTATTTTTCTAACGCTGTTGAGTGACCGATGGAAAGCGTTGTTTTACCAAAATGCTACTAGGCAAGTAATGCAAAAATGCTGCACTAGATAGAGAAAAGGCAGTGTTTCAAGCAGAGCGCTACAATGCTGAATTACGGCTGTCTAGGGAGAGGAACCATTTAGCGGAGTGGTGTATGGTTCCTACCCTGAATCGTTACGATGAATATATGCTGCTGTTGAACTTTCCACACACGACTCAACAATCACCAAGTTAGTTAACTCTCGAGACGTTCATAAGCTATCATAATAGAATACGAAAGATGAAAATATATAACACAATCAACCAAACGTTTCGTTTTTGAAGGTAAAATACTTCTTATCATTATTTCAGATTACAATACATTGATAGGTATCTCATATATAACAATGTCTAGCCCATTTACATCAATGTCATGGACTTTTGTAGCGGTGATAAAAACACGACCATGTAACGTCAACTCTCTGAACATGCTATGAACTATTGCATTATCGAGGGAGGAGCGTGGGGGTGGGGTGTACAACAACATAGTGAGTCCTGAGGCCATTGCGGAGACAAAAGCGACACTATGGGGGAATTACTGCCATCAGCTGCCACCGATTAAAAGGCGCCAGAGCCGAGGGCTAAAGAAAGCGAATATGAAAGAGATTGATGATATTATGAAGAGTCTGAAGACAATCGACTCATTTTTTTGCTATGCAAAGCTGCCGGTCTTGTTTGTGGCAATCAACTTAAACAAGTTGCCACGCAGCATTCCCGAGGAATGCACCTCGGTTGCGATAAATGAAAGACTTTGCAAACTTGAAGCCCAAATGGCATCCCTTGCCCCAAAACCGCTGTATTCAGCCACTGTTGCAGCATGGAAACCGACACAACATGTGACGCACATTGCTTTGGAGCAACCCCCTCCTTCCAATCCCCTTTCAGAATAATGGCGCACCAGAAAAACCCACGCCTTCGTCGAACACCTCTCAAGACGAATAGGAGTTCCACCTTTAACCGCATCAACAGCGCAAACTGAGGAAGAAGGATCGGTAGATAGCGCGAGATAAGGAGACGATCCAGGAGAGGCCTAAATCCATTTTTGGTAGCCGCACAGATCCAAAACTGCGTGCAGGTCCCAGAAGATATGAACTCTTCATCTTTCGTGTGCATCGAGAAATTGACTCGTCATTGCTTAAATCGTTTTTTGGAAAAACAGAGCGTCAAGGTGCTCGAAATTGAATGCACATCAAAACCAGAATCTTGGACACTTTCATACCGGATAGCTATAGAGACTGGAGATCTGCTCTACCAAGCCGGAATTCGGGCCTGAAGATATTGGGTGCAGGCGGTATTGGACAAAACGCGCGTACTAGGTAATTTCTCTTAGCTGCACATCATGGATAATAGTTCAAACAGCAATGGTTGTGATATATGCTCTTTGAATGCGAAAGGGATAAAGAGGTGTGCTCCCTATGTTAGCGATTGTTTGAACCGCTACAGGTGTGATATAATGTGTTTACAAGAAACTTGGTCATTAAAAGAAAATATATATCGTGTGTTAAATAATGTGCATAAAGATTATCAATTTGTCGGAAAATCTGGTATGGACTCAGAATCAGACATTCTAGTAGGGCGCCCTTATGGTGGGAATTTTGCAACAAAAGTCTCTTTCTAAGCATGTGTCACAGTTAGATATACCTCACAAGCGCGTATGTGGTATAACGGTTAATGATTTTTCTTTGGTGAGTGTGCTATTGTTTTGTGTATATAGGCCTTGTGATAATTATTCAAGAAACAAAGTAACAAACGAATATGATAACGTAATTGAGTCTGTTGTCAATTCAATTAGCTGTACCTCGATTGTAATTTGCGGTGATTTAAACACATCGTTTGAAAGAACCCATGCTGTTTGAATGACTTTATTGAGAGAAATTATTTGAGGGTTTCTTGGAACAGCAAAAACTTCTCAAAAGATTGTACAAACACTAATTTTGCTCTAAATCAGATGTCTTGTATCGACCATTTTCTAGTTAGTGATAATCTTTTCATTAAGTTGTTATGCAGTAATGTTATTCGTGACCCAACAAACCCGTCGAATCATAATGCTCTATCCCTCACAATATATGTAAATATTGACAACGTTATGTCTACAGATAGTCAGAGATTCTTGCGAGATGATCGGCTCTCGTGGAGTCGGGCAACAGAGGTAGATGTTAATCGGTACAAGAGTGAATTGGATATTTTTCTTGATGATGTGTTTGTATCGCATGATGTGTTTCAATGGACCGATAGGTTGTGCCGTGATAGCAATCACAAAGCAGCTATTGATGCATTTTGTAAATTAATTGTTGGCTGTTGTATTTAAGCTGGTAAAGAGACTATTCCGTCAAAGAAGCCATTTTCAAGACAAATTGCGGGATGGTTAGAGATTGTAAAACCAGTGAAATAACGATCACTTGTTTGGCATTGGATATGGCTCGAGTGTGGCAAACCAAGCAAAGGGGCTGTGTATGACATAATGAAGCAGTCACGTCATACATATCATTATGCTGTACGCGCAGCCCCCCAAAAATGAGTTCGATATAAAAAAGGCAAAACTTGCTGAAAACGCATGTAGTAATACTACATACATTTGGTGTTAACTAAAAAAGATCAATCCAAACTGTAAGAGTGTACCTACTGAGGTAGATAATGCAAGTGGACCAGTGCCTATTGCAAACCTTTTCTTGATAAATACTCGGCGTTATTCAATAGTGTTCCTCCAAACGACAATAAAATGCGTGATGTGATGAAAGCGGTTAATCCTGGTATTAGTTTTGACAGCGCAAGATATCATGCTGTAACATCATTTTTTTTATAAGAATGTATAAGAAAGTTGAAGAGTAACAAAAAGCGATGGCAATCGTGAGCTTTTTACTGACCATTTGATTAACGGAACGCCCAAACTTGTTGGTCTGCTATGTACATTATTCAATGCTATGATTTCACATGGCCATACAGCTGATACTTTATTAAATTCTACGATTGTTTCGATACAACAAGATATGAGATCATCATTAAGTTGTAGTGATAATTACAGGGGAATTGCATTATGTGGTGCTATTTGTAAAGTTTTAGATATGATAATACTTAAATGGTATGGTAATGTTTTGTGTACGTCTGATCTTCAATTTGGCTTCAAAAAGGTTGTTTGTAGTTGATTGTTAGATGCTAGTAAAGCCTTGGACATGGTACTTTATGGAAAATTATTTCAATTGCTAGTGCAGCGTAAAGTGCCTCCGCTTATAGTTAGGTTTCTTATGGATAGCTATACTAGACAGACTATATCTGTTTAATGGAATGCATGCTTATCAAAAGAGTGCCATGTATTAAACGGTGTTAAGAAAGGTGGTGTTATATCACCGATATTATTTACTGTGTACATTAACGAGCTGATACAAAGGTTAAAAAAGTCTGGACTAGGCTGTCATATAAGCAGCGAATATATATGTAATTGCGCTTAGTTATGCTGATGACATTACCTTACTCAGTCCAAGTCTCATTGCATTGAACAATATGTTGAATATATGTGAACGATTTGCTGATGAATATAACGTGGTTTTTAACCCGTTTAAAACAAAATGCATATTGTTTATTGTTGCTTTTAACAAAATGATAGGGAACTTTGGTGAGTTGCTGACAGTTAGTTGTGTTAATTATTAAATTCCTATTGCTGCAGTTTGATGGTTACAAAACAATATGTGTTCAATGGAATAAGGGTGTTAGGAGAATACTCAACCTTTTCAATCGCTTCGCATACTTGGGTACTGGGGCCATTAAGAGGCCAACTACACATTAGCGTTTCATTATTTCTAAAAAAAGTTGAAAAGGATCGTCCAAATGAATCATTGTGACAATGCAGTAGTTTATTATGTGATCAAACATGCTGGTGTTAATGCCCTTTCACCTTTGGGACGCAATATTGCTTATCTCAAAGACATATACATCATTAATGTTCATAATGATGTGGAGTTCAATATCACCCACATTATTAAGAAAGAGTCGTTAACAGATGAACAGAAGGGATTGGTCTGTACCTTAAATACTTTTTTTGTGTTAAAGACAATGAAATTATGATTGATGAATTCGACGATCAAACGATTTATTTGATGATACAAGATATTTTAGTATCGTAACGGTTTTATTTCTTTTCCGTTAAATGTTGCACTATAGTTTAAATTGATATATCACAATTATTGTTTATGTAGGTAGCTTGAGTACGATATTAATATATATATATATATATATATATATATATATATATATATATATATATATATATATATATATATATATATATATATATATATATATATATATATATATTTACTAGCATCCTTACAGTTAGGAAAATGTAGATTCTAGCTCGTGCACGAGTTGCCCTTGATAGATATACAACCGTTTACCCGGCTAGTCAATTATAGCTGTATTTGATTTATAATGGGTTAGGTATATGTTGGCCTTCGACAATATTACGGAACCTCGAATATGGAACTCCAGGATCTGCATTTGACTTCAATCATACAGGGGTCTGCAGGCAATGCCCAATTCTCTTCAAGCGAAAGACACCCGCAGCGTAAGCCGAATCTTATCAGATTAGGTGGTTTTCGTGTTATGAGTGGACAGAATATGTTAGAATTATAGCAGTGTCACTAACAGCTCTGTCAATGCCTCTTACACACGTACCCATGCGAGCCGGTCGCTGACCATTTCAGCATATGCACAAGTAATGTTACATTTTTCGGCTCTAGCCATGTTCTTCGTCAAAATATTTTCGAATGCTTTTATTCCCTGATGCATAAGATTATATTTTTGAATAGGCCTCGCATGAGCCCAAAGATAAGAGCGAAACAATATTAAAATCATGCATCATCAACATTTTTTAAGCGTTATTTTCAAATACATCAGCTGGGCTAACACGATGAGATGCCCCAAAAAGCTTTCATTATGCATGAAGCAATGTTAATTACCCCAAATGACATGAGTCATATAGTTTGCTCATAGCGCGAAATCACGTTCGCTTTTATAACATTATACTTTAATCACATTGTTTTTACACAGTGACAGAGTTACTGGTGGTCAAACAGTCTCAAATGATTCATGGGAGACTTTTACACAGAGCATTGGGAAACCACTACCACTAGTTGGAGGGATCAGGTGCGTCAGCTGTTGTCTTTTCTAAGAATGAACCCCTCAAGGTTACTGGTCTCAATTCAAGCATAGGCCTGTTTAATGACGAATGTTTTCTTCAACGTAACGTTCTATTAATATAACATTCGAGCCACTTTTTTTCCTATCCAATCAACTTCTGTTCACAAGAAATTGATCAGTACACGCAATACATTATAGGTGGAAATCTAAGTTGTCGGTTGATTTTGTTTCCATGACAATGGCGCACTCGCAAATGCGATTCCGTGTTTAATATTACTTCATAGCATATTTACTGAGCGGCATTAAACATACACATGTCCTCGCTGAATTCAAAGCGTGCCGTAGATGCTTCGTCACCACCACCTTCTTCACACATTTTGCCTTTTTTGATCTCATCCTGGCTCGACATCAAGATCGAGTACATCTTAGGGCGCAGACCAACATACTCCTTGATGGGAACGCCGGCGCACTCATCCTTCATCTTCCCCAGAAACTATTCACACTGCTGTCGAGGCTACGGGAGGGATGAAAGTTACTAGTGTCAACGAGATGGGCATCTTCCTTCATGTCAGCATACACGTCAGGCGTGCGTATCTCCATAAACAGAGAATCCGCATCCGTGTACAACAAGTCATGGTACTTGCCGTATCTGGGCTTCATTGTATTGTTATAAAAGTCGTACATCAGGTGCTTGGAGAGGTCGAGTATACACATGCCCACTTACACCGGGCGGTTCAGCACCAGGTGAGTCTTATGCATGTGCAGAGCAGCCAAGTCATTTTCAAACCCCTGATGACGCGGGTAGGCGGGACTTGCAATAAGCATAGGCATTCTTTCTTCTTCCTTTGAGCAAACAATCTAGACATCAACCCGCCTCCGGAGGTTCTACATGGTCGTGCCAAACACAGAGTTGTTCATAAGCTTATACAGGTTCTTCTCAGAGTCGCTGGTGGCGGCCTTACGCAGATCTGTATTCATCCGAATGTAAGGCTCCATCCAGGGACTCTTATCAAATACAAGTGCACAATGAATCTTGGTAAGTCTCATCCCCAAAGACAGATACAGCTTGAGGCTCTTGTAGTGCACCACATTCTTCTGCTTATTCCGCAGGTTTTGCACCAGCTTTTCAACCTCAACTCGCCTAGGAGGTTCTTCTGATAGTCCGACAACCAGTCTTTCTCTACAAGAAGCCGCTCCGGAGCCAGTGGGTAGTCGTTGTGCTCGTCATGAAGTGCAGTAGGATACTCCAAGTCAACCTCAAGTATGTATCCAGTCTCGGCATAATCTGGGTGGTCCTGTATCTGTATATCCTCCAGCCGAGCCACCCACTCAATGCTCGCAGTTGGCAAAGGCTGACTCATTGCCCACCCATACAAATTATTAGCATCAATGTACTGGATGTAGCTCGTCAGTTTATCCTGGTCAAAGTTATCCACGAGTGGATTATTGGCCTTAGCGTGGCGGCGCAAAACCATGCATATACCACCGCGTAGACCTTTCTCAATGAACAGGTGCTTGTCATAGTCGGTGAGTAGCTCGAGTTCCACACCTGAGCTCTTAAGCAAAGCATCCCACGACAAACCGGGGCTGGTATAGTAGTGGGCGGATCTAACCCGTACTGCTTAAGACAGGTCTTGCGGAACACCTCAAACACATGGGCCAAAAGCAGTAAATCTGTCCGCAGGTACAGGTCATGTTCTTACACCCGAAATGGCTCCAGACCTTTTGTGCATGGGAATAGCCTACAGCAGATATACCCTCCTCAAAGAGCTTGCTGTAGAACTCCTGGATTGGCGGCAGAGAGGAATCAAACTTATCCCAGCTGTCCATGAACTCATAGGGGAAGACTCCCTTACGCAACAGCAGACCCTGTGAGGTATATCCATGCAAACATAGCTCACAGAAGAACTTGCGCTCTTTATGTTTGGTCTGGTCATACAGCAAGCGGTTGAGGTCTTTGATTTGCGTGTAATGAAACCTGCCGTCCTTCTCAATCAGCATGAGGTTTATGCGAGTACCAGAGTGCTTACTGATGCGGTGTACGATAGTGGTCTTTCCATCCCAGCCAAAAAGTTCAAGCCTAGGTTAGCATGCTTTTCTATCTTCTCAACATGCGACATCGTTGTAGGATATTCTACACCTGCACCCTCCAGCAGATACAAAAGCCACTGAATGTTATATTTTTGCAACCGGGTGAAGAGCGGCTACAATAGCCCATATAATGCAGGGGTGCAACTAGGTTCTGCTCCCCCAGACTTTGTCTCCACTAAGCTAGTCGTGTCCTGTTCAAGAAATTTATCAACAATGTTATCAGGATCCATGAATATACGTTTCCGCCTTCGAGCTTCAAAATACTACACCGCAACCCAGATAAAGAAAGCTAATTTGGTAACTGAGGCAGCGGCTGCTATGATGGCCAATATCACTTCAATCGACGGCATATGCAGTAGGTTGATCAGTCTTCGGCAGCAGTTTTGCGTGCTTGGTCTTTGCTAGTAGTTGGCGTACTGTGGCACGTTCCTCCTTTGTTGGAATTACATCATTTTCACTTAAGGCGTCTTCAAACGAGTCACGGTCCTTGGTGTGAAAGAGCACCATCCAATCTGCTCACGTAAGTCCTTTGGCACAGAGTTGTACTTTTTTGTTCTTGGTTAGGGCCTTTGTAGCCGAACAGTCATCAATAATGTAGAGGGTAGGCTCGCCCTTAAAACAATGGTAGAAAGCCCTCAGGTGGTCATGGAGCCGCTCCCATGGATCAACCACGTACACCTCTGAATCATCCCACACCCATGACCGCGTCTGATAGGCCTCGTTGTAACGTATGGTAGGGCAGAGGATTACAATATGCTCGAAGGCACCAATGAAGGGCCTTTCAAGTAAGTCGAGGATGAATGCGGTTTTCCCACATCCTGTCTGCCCACAAACAATTGCGAACAGGGACCATCTCAGTTTTTGGTTTCATCAAAACCATGTTAGTAGACTGCGCTGACGAACCTGCCACCTTTAATGTTAAGCTGTGCATCCATTACAATATACGTTCAATACGCCGGCCGCCTCTGTTTTTTTGTGATCTGAATGGTGATACCCTCAGACGCATTCTCCACGGCCCTACCACTACCGTGCAGCTGGTCGTCATCACTCGTCTCTAAGTCCAGCCACAGAGCATACTTACTTGTTAGGTACTCACCTAGGGACACGTCCGATAATGCTATGTCTTTTGCAGCTATTGCTACACTAGGGTCTCGTATACTCGTTGCTGCAAAGATCTTCTTCACCTCATCCCACTGCTGGTAGTCACACATACCCTGGTCATAGAAATGGTTGGGGATGCCCTCAATGGTCACCTCAACTTTTGTAATCTTTGGATTGTAGAACAAATCTATCTTCCTGGCATATGAGACATTGGCTGAGTCTTCAAAAAGCAGTAGGATGCCCTTCATGCTGCGAGCCGGAACGTTCAGGTTGATGTTCAACAGTGTATCTCTTTTATTGTATACAAGCTTCCTGTGACAAAGAACACAGTCATACAGAATCGAGAGCCGACCTGTGTACTGGGTGCGTATCATGCGGGCCAACTCTGGTTGGGTAACCATGTCATACTCTAAGGAGATGCCATCAATTTTGTAGCTGGAGTCGCTTGACGCGTCAATTACGCGGTTGAAGTCGTTGAACGTTAGCTCGTATTCCAGTCTGTCACAAAGCGCACTCTGGTAGAATGGCATGTGGCTCTAGAGGAGTTCTAAATCAAGCGGAATGTAGAACCTGTTACCATAAACATAGGCTACAGCCTTGTCCTCTTCCTCAGTCTCGTCCTTGTCTCTCCCATTCGTATATTAGTGTTTCTGTCATCTGATGTGTCAATGCCTTGGTACTGGAGACCCTGTCTCTCCTGTGCAGTCCGCAACCATCGGGGAAACTGTGATACACATCCCTGTCACCAATAGACATGACCTCATTGCCAGAAATCTTGATTGTCATTTCCTTAACCATGGCCCAGGTTTTGCACAACACTGCAGTTAAGATCAGCCGAGGTCAGCGTGATTGTAAAGGCCAGTCGTGCTGTCCCTGGAACAATGAGGTCGTCTGCGCCTAGATTGGGGAAGCAAACCAGCAGTTGTTGGTTATGGTCAATAGTGCTTGGATTGTTTGTAACGACTACAGACTGTCGCACGCCCTTTACCCTGAGTGGTTCGCGTATTCGGCGGTGTGGGTTTAGTTTGCGTCCGTAAGTACTCCTCATGTTGAATGCTTAATTACAAAGATATCTTTAACACGCAGACATGGAGTTTGATCATCCAGCATTTGATGACCCAGAGGAGAAGGGGGCTATGGGAGGGGAGAGAAAT
Source organism: Urechis unicinctus (assembly GCA_034190875.2). Lineage (NCBI taxonomy): Eukaryota > Metazoa > Annelida > Polychaeta > Xenopneusta > Urechidae > Urechis > Urechis unicinctus. The sequence continues at coordinate 1,777,315 of CM067351.1, read as the reverse complement.
GAGACTAACTTTGATGACGAGGAGACTAACCTCTTTGATGAAGCTTTAGATACTTCGAGTACGACCAGTCCATCATGTGCTATTACTGAAATGCCTGCTTGGTTAACAGAAGATCAGGTGGGATCTCCAGAAGAAACTGAAGTCTTAGTTACGAGGTGGGAGAAGGCAGTGTCTAAGCATGGGCTGCAGGCCACTCTGGAGTTTAGATCGTCTAAATGAGGTGACCTTTGGGTTAAGTGGACCCGAGAATGGAAGCTTCTGACATGGAAAATTCCCTCTCCTAGGAGTATGGTAGGTTCCGTTGGTACACAGCTTGCTCGGGCTCTTGGAGTGATGCCTGAACTATCCAGAAGTGACGCAAAAGCCTTACTAGGCGTTGACCAAGCTAGTTGGATGGCAGAACATGTGTGGGGCCGCAGCTGTGGTGTTGGGGGAAGTTATCCTCCTGATGCTCAGTGACCTACTACGTAGCAAACCAAAGCACAGCTAAGCCTATAGCAATTCAGCCAACAATAAGAGCATCTTCGTGCGCCCCACGTAGACCAGTCTCAGCCACGTCGACAGGGGCAGGTCCTGGAGAGGGGACTCTCATATCTGTATCTGGCGGAGGGTCAAAGCTTCCTCTTTCTGGAACCGCTTGAACCGAGTTGACATCAGTATTTCTGCCAATCTGTTGTTCCACAATTGTGATAGTAATCCGATTGTTGTACCCTGCAACGTTTCCAATGGCGAGGCTCATATCCGACGAAGCCATGTACAGGCTCATTCCGAACACATAATCAACCTTTGAGGAAGCTTTCGGGAGGACGTTCTGATACCGGCGGATTTATGACGGAATGTCCACTGGGAAGTTGATGGCATCCTCAACGTTGGCCTGAAATTGCTTTTGATCATCAAAGGACGTGCCAACACTTAGTATCTCTGAGCGGGTCTGCACCTGAGCCTCAATAATGGCCCAGACATAAGTCCTGATGCTGTCGTTAATCTGTGATATATCTGGGGATGTGAACCCCTCCGATTTTTCCAGGATGAATGTAGTCCAGGCGGTGTTTGCTCCATCCTGGTCTTGCTTTATAAAATCAATGTGCAGCTTGCTGCCCTGGAAAACAAACCCGTTGGTTGATTTCTCAAGGGTTTGCCTGACAGATTCGTAGAAGTTCACGTCCCTGTAATGAGTGATGATCCGTACCTTGTGTGTTTCGGGGTCGGTGAAGTAGATCCGCCCTAAACCCTGGTTGCCGCCTGGCATCCTCCAGTCGCTGTGTCAGAGCTGGTGGTAGATTCTCTTGTCGAAGGTATTGTTGGTAACCTACCATGTGGCGTCATCCGGCAGTGCTATTCTCATTCCGTCTAAAAGTCTCCGGATGGTGCAGTAGACGTGGAACCGGTAGAGGTTACTTAGTGCTGGGGAGTCAGATATGAGGTGGTCCAGGGCAGAAACTCCGCAGCCACTGGTTGCGCACCATACAACAATTCCTGATAAGAGGGCTGTGGGTGATTCAGACGGTGTGTTAAAAAAGTGGGGTCTTGGTGACGGTCAGGGCAGGCAATTAATTCCTTCAGGTATATACATAGGTGACCGGCCCATCAACTTTAGCATATTTAACACAGTTTATGTCCACCTCGATCAAGTCAGTACTACGCATAATATGCTAGATGGTGCGCCCACTACGTTTCTTGAAATTATCGGTTTAGAGGGTGGCTCTTTTGGTGATATTATAACCACTAACATCGCTAATCTATGTAAGCATGTCACTAGCAGAACAGTGCATGAGTTAAAGGTTCAGTTACGCGATAATAAAGGAAGGCTATTGGATAACCACGACTTACCTGTTAGCGTTGTTCTTGAATTGACAAAAACCGGGCACTGTTTCGGGCGCCGACCTCTTGGAATATGCCCCGAAGACCTATGTATCTATTGGCGACTCACAAAAAATGGATAAAAGTGGCAGTACTATGACTGGAGACCTTGAAATGGGAGATTATAAAATCGTTCGGTTGGGAGACCCAATATCGCCTGAAGATGCTGCTAATAAAAAAGTATGATGATGACAGACACAGACGGTATCGTGTGGACCTGAGAGAACACATAAACACCCAAACAAAACCCTTCATTACTATATGGGCAGAAGCAAGTGGCGCTCTTCGCAGAGGATATGAGTGGTCGTTTGGTGATGGGGCCAGGGGTCGAGACTCACAAGACTCAAGCTGTGGATATACCATGTTATCCGATGGTAGGATCATTCGTATGGGGTTATCTTCGGGTGTTAGTGCTGATACTACTGCTATAACTGTCGTTCCGTTATTTATGGAACGAATCAAGTGGTAGGAATAAGTAAGCCTGCTGTCCAACGGGCTGTTGTAATATCTTTAGACCAGCCTTTACAGCGAGAACAAGGCAACATTATTAACTTTTATACAACCACTCAGAACAGAGGGGCGACTTGGTCTGTAGCTTCACTCCTAATTGAACTTGACCTGCAGGCTTACGTATAACGCAGCAGTATGAAACAACAATCATCCATTCCGAAGGCACCGTTATATCTGCACCGTTATATGAGAATCCGGGGCATTCCTATCGGTTGAATGAGATCAGCCTCAAGAAGCAATACCTTGAGAAAGAAATTGAATATTGTGCTATGTACAAGAAATATAGTCGTGCAGTGAACTCGGTGGATGCAGTAAACACTGCGTTAGTTACTGTTGGTATGTGTCTTGGCGCAAGTGGAGTAGGTATAATGTCTACAATAGTTTCTATTCCTATTGCCGCAGTCTTTGGTGTTACTGGAGCCGCTTGTGGGCTACTTGAAATTGCTGAAAAATTCGTCAGTCGCCGACTGAGAATCAAGGTGAAAAAACATGATCAGATCCGCATTCTAGCGCAGAGTAAATTGAATACCATTGTTGACATTGTATCAACAGCACTTGAAGATGGTAATATCTCGGGTCATGAGTTTAAACTCATTTTAGCTGAGGTCACAAAATATTCCCAATTGATGAAAAAAACGCCGTGATCCAACGTGGAAAAGACGAAGCATTGGAAGGTATCAGACAACAATTGGGTGCTTCTTTACCATTAAGCAGAGTTTGAATGATATTGACCAGCCTCAATACATAGAATAAACCCAGTGTGTGCAGACATCTTTGGTCTGTATCTATATATTTAAACAGTGGAGAGTATAAGGTATAGCTTGGTAATGGAACAAGTGATTAAGTCGTTCTGTATCTCTCATGACGGGATCAGACAAAAGACAACTCAGTTGGAGAATAAAAGAAAGCACTGCATTGGTGGAAGCGAATACTCAGCGGTTATCGTTCAGGACTACTTAAACAGCTATAATAAGAAGCTGACCGAGAAAACTAGCAACGAGGGCGGCCACACGAGCGTCGCCGGCCTCTGGGACCAGGTCATCGAGGAGGTTGCAATTGCAGTCATTGAGAGCAGATACAACACAAATGTTTAAGGGAACAACATTTACATCTACCACGACGGAGAGGACACAGCTTACTCAACAGACAGATTTTGTGTCCTCCCGGTCCGGTCTGATGGTGACCTTCTCTGTCTTCCTAGGGACACAAGTCAGGAGGAAATTGCGCCTCTCCAAATAAAGTGTCCATACACCCGTATCCCGGGGAGGATTATCCCGCCCCAGTACAAACCTCAGATTCTGCTTGGGCTTCACCGCAGTCTTCTGGCGACCCTCGGGTGTTTGTAAACTGTGTTTTCCGGGTGTGCGCCTACGAGGACCTGGGGAGGGCTGGAGCGTACAACTTGAAGTACCACCAAGGCCCCTGGATGGGCAGGCAGACAAAGATTCCAGAAAGACCGGCTGGAGCTTTTCTGCTGCTTGAAACTCTTTACGATGAGAGTGACAACGATTCGCCCAGATCCCGCCTTTATTGAGAAGAAAAAACCTAAGGTGTCTCAGTACATGGAGGACCTCGAACGTGTGCAGAAGGGAACTTACAGCGACGGTCGCAGACATTTCTCACTTGCTGACCTCTATAGTGACTAACTACTGTTGTGGCCCTGGACCATATACGGCTGGAAGGGCTGGTTGACATTGTAGTATAGAAAGCGGAGGTGCGAGCGCACCTCAGGCTGGCTCATTTTCTGTATGTGACTCCATTTTGGAAACTGCGCTCATACCCCCAGTCTCTATACTACTTAAGCAGCTGGTAAACTTTGTTTGTTAAAATGCATAACGAAGGTCATGGTCAACGTTGCACCGTTGCACCGCAAGCAAATTTTAACGATTCGAATGCCATTTACGGCTTGCTCAAATTAAAACACGCTGGTTTTCGATAATGAAATGTATCATTTAAACGCACACCATCTCAGTGAGGGGTGTTCCTAGTTTTTCAGGTAGATGCTAGCTATTGCAATGTTTACAATGTAATCACAGCTAACCAATGTCTTTTTGCCGCTATGTTTGATCAAAAGAATGTAGTTTATCTGGCATCGTCAGTAGTAGTATATATACTAGCGGTTATGGGACAACGGGGGATGATCTTGAGATCATCGAACGTAGGTCCCCCTAGGCCACCCTCCAGACTACTCTAGAACCCATATCCATTGTTTGCCAGCGCGCCCACTTCTTTGCGCACCCTTCGATCTCAACTTACGTCGTGGGACCGCCCTTTTGAACAAGTGGGATCTCTATGGAATACAATGCCTGCAAAGAACGCACTTTCGAAGAAAGCATTCCAAGACATCGGTTCTGGGGCAGTAGGCCAACAAGAGGCAAAGAGGCAATACCAGATAGGAGCCCGCAGATACACCCGCATCCGAAATGGAGAAGAGACGTACACCCCCCAACAAACAAAGAAGTACTTCACACACAATCGGGTGCTCCCCGACAGCCTAGTGGAAGGCATTCAAACCGGCAAGATAGGAGAAAGGGAAGCCCAAAGGACTTACCGCATAGGCTCAAAAACCTTCGCCAAAATCCGCCAAGGCGAGGTCGAAAGAGTGGACCGCGATGACGAGGTAGACCAATCTTGGCACGACCAGGCCCACAAATACACACCCCGATTGCTTCTGTGCCAGGAAGAGAGCGATATTCTCTCCTCCATCCGAGGTACCACCGTAGTGCACCTTGTCGATTTCCCCAGCCAGGTCCGCTAGCTATACCAACTGATTTACCACCACGCCTTTTGCAGGAGGTACATAGAAGACATAGTAGAGATCTCCACGACAAACAACAGGACGGGCAAACACCCCCAGTCGCAGGCGGCGAACGTGCCTCCTCCAGCCCACTTGGTCCCAGGCGGCAAACGTACTCCACCACCAGGCCAACCTCCTCCAGCCTACAGGCCAGCCTCCTCCACCCTAGAACACCTGGTCTTCCCTATAGCCTCTCCCAATGGTGGTCTGCCCCAAGCAATCTATGTGTCTGCCCTGTCTCCTATTCCATGTAGAAAGGGTCCCGCCCAACTAGCGTAGGCCAGTGTCCAATGTCCCGACTTGGGGTAGGCTTGGGGGCCGGTTCTGGTTTTGGTAGGAAATTCGATGCGGCTTCCATGTGGCTTTTTGTAATTTTCAAGACCTTCCATGCAAGCAATACAGCAAATCCTACATATCCTGCCATTTGCAATCTTGTCGAAAACGATGCTAGGTTCGCAATGGTTCCTAGATTGGTTCCAACCTCTTCTATATCGTCTTCCAGAAGCGACAAATTGTCGTCTATTACTTCCTCTACGGATTCCATATCTGTTGCAATAGTGTCTACCTTTTTGTCTATATCGTCCCCCTTTTTCTCTATATTTTGCATTGTATAGTAGAAATGTTTTTGAAGTCCTTTCCGCTTCTTGCCTCTGGTTATGTCGGCCATCCATATGTTTTTGTCCTTTCCGCTTCTTCGGTTATGTCGGCCATCCACTCACAACAACCACATGGTGGGTATGTTCATTTCCTTCGGCTATTTGCGAATCACGTTAAGCTTGAGCATCTTAGGGTCATTTCAATATATAATTATGCGCTTGATTAAGTTTGCTGAAGCGGTGTGGAACAAATTATAATCAATTGAGGATCCTAGATGACCCTGGACACCAGACTAACCGGTATATATTCAAATAGCTTCTACTCTTATCGCGTTCAATAATTAGTGATGTACGGTCCAGGTCGTTCTATGGCAGCTGGGGTTGCCCCAGGCTCTGGTCAATATTTAACATTGGCTTCCTGAGAGATCGATATATATTCTTATGTTAATCTTTCAATCATGCAACTATTCAATTAGTGCCATCATAATATTCTTGTAAACAAGCGTCATTCAAGCGTACTTACAAGTTGTATTTCGTTTTAGCCACCTATATGCAATATCATGGTTGGGACGTTCACGAATATTTACACCTGTTAAGCGATCCCTGCTTCCAAGATGTATGTCTGTATTTCGGAACAACAATTGATGAAGATCTACTATTCATTGCCAGAGAGTGTTTTAATATTCCTCTGGTTTTCTTATATCCAGACGAGAAAATTAGAGAGATTTAAAAAGTAGCGCTGGCAGAACGCGTAACTTGCTTTCTGTTGATGGGTTTTCTTATCAATCAACTATCCCATAAAACGAATATAGCACATGGCGATCAAGATCGAATTGAAGCAAAACATTATCAAAAGAAACGGTGTCATCAGGGAGCTGACGCTACAGCAGTCGTATAGATTTCGATCATTGGCTGCTGATAACCTTCATCGTTTCGCGAGCAATAGCTACTAGTTTGGTGACATAGTTATCATGATTAAAAATGTTTTAAGAGCTTTAATGATGTTTAAGAGCTGGGGTTTAAGTTTGCAAAGCCGTTGCACATAGAGTTTTTTATATTATGTGGATTTATGGCGGTACAATGACAATTTGAGCAAATTTAGTTCACTTTATTAGCTGCGGTGACGCTCCTCACCGCGTATATTTAGATAATATAGACACGTGGTGTCTTAGCTCGACAAATTTTGGAAATCGGATGTGTGCATCTTTGGCATATTTATTGGTGCATAAATGCTTGAGAGAGATGTCTCGAGTTTGGAGACCACTATAAAACTGATTTTAATGAGTAGAAGTGATTCCCTCAGCGACTAAGGTATGTTGTCTCAATTCTCATAAAACATATAGTAGCCAAGTAAGTGAGGGCAAGCGACATGTAGATCACTAGGGGTTCTATGAAGTAGTGGGCTGTTCAGATCAACAATGCATCTGTGCATGTGTCTGCTGAGATAAGCTTTACCGCGAGATCTAATTGCCTGACAGGCTATAGAGCGATTGTTCAAATCTTCTCAGACTGGAACCGATTCCCTCAGCATGACTTATCCAATCCATTGCAAGATCAATTATGATACCAGCTCCCCTTAGAAATTGCACTTCAAGGGCATATTTTCGACCAATTTTAATACTCCATTGAGTGCAGATAATCACACGTTAGCCACTAATTGCAAAACTTGCGTTCCTTCTAGTCATATCCTAGTTTGTTTTTAACTTGCTCACAATTCGATTAATATTTATGGACATAATATATCATCTCTTCCTGCTATCAAAAACATGTCGTCTGGCGCAGATGCTTTTCTTTAAACCAGTGGGATCAAGCGAGCGCAGATGAAGGTTCTAATTGGTACCATAATAAGGCTTTTTAAGACACATTACGAGCAAAATGTTTTCCAGTATCATTTCGCTCTGAGCGTAAGCTGAAAGGGTTTCTTAAGCCATAGCATTTGAATTCCTCTAATATAAAACGGTAAAAATAATGGCTCATGGGATATGCAGAATCACTGCATGTTGAATCCCAGCATAATTTTCGAAAGAAACCTTTACGAACCCATCCTTTTTCATATGAACCAAATGGTGAAAGAATTAGCCCTGGCATCGTTAAAGTAACATGCATAGCGGAAAGCAAACTAAATGAAGCTGTAAAGCCTGTGGGGAGTATCTATTTCGTCAAAGGGACAATCATCAACCCAACAACTGATTACATGCATTAGCCAATTCAAACCCTATATGCCTCAATTTACGATCCCTGATAGTACTATGGGATCATTATGAAAGCCCATCGGTGATAATGTAACGCCGAGGGGGCCCGTTATTGACATTTAAGTCAAATTTGGATGGAAACGTTGCCATATCTAATGTCATGCTTATTTCGGATTGCCTTGGCCTGGGTCGCTAGGCATCCAAACGGCATACCCTGAGCCAACGTCTCATTTCAAGTGCGCATTGTGCTTTCATATATGGCTAAACAGGAAAGTGACTGTCAAATCATAATAACAGGTGTACTCCCAATGAGCATTTCAAAACCTGCACCACTTGATTTGTAATCAGACTTGTTAAATCTGAGTTGATAAATGCAATATATAAGTATATATGTCTAGCCGGCAACATCCAGCAAAACGCGGTGCATACGTCATGATTGGTTTGTGAGATTGCTCCCAGTTTCGTTTTTATTCCGTTGATATATGTCAGGCTAATTCTGCTATTTTACATTCTCGGCTTTTTCGAAAAATAGGGCTGTTTCTATGTACCCTTATTTGCGTGGCTTGTGTGCACTAAATGGTGATTTGGAACAGGGCAGAATCAATAACATTCGAGCTTAAGTATGGAGCTAATAAATATCCCTGCATTAAATGTTGAGCGGCGCAATGAAATATAGTTAGAGTGCCTTGACAAGCTATTATGGTTTTCGGCGTATCAGCACTTTAGAGTAGACAAAAATAAATTAGAAAAAAAATTGTTGGCAGGGATATGAATCGATCTCCGAAGAAAGGTACGGCTATGCTGGTAGATTAGCTCGACCCACTGTAGGGTTGTATTCGGATTATGATATATCGTGATTGTTTTCTTGGAAGCATCCAACAACTCCCCGCCTCCAGCAAACCATCTCAAACCATCTCATCTTAATCCTTATTTCACTTAGGTTCGCGCCAATTAAACCCATTGGAGCGTTCTCTACTGTGACATTCGCACAATCTAATCTCAGCACGTTATTGCCTCGTGCTACTCAGCATTGACAGGCAATCAAAGAAATTACATTTAACTGTATGTTCCGTAACTATGACGTTTAATCAAAGCTTTCTATCAACTAAATTCGGTAGCAGCGTAAAAATCGGTAACGCATCACCATAGCCCAATGTTAGGGAAGATTGTCCTGTGCACTCATCCGGTGCCTGCATGGTGAACCAATCACCTTGGTTACCATGCTCATCTTCGGGTAGCCTGCATTCATACCTAACATGCTAAGCAAATATGTTTGATAATTTGAAATACTGATCGATATCTACAGATAATCCAAAGTTACAATAAAGTGTGCTGCAGTTAGTTTGACGAATTCTAAGCTAAACACATAATGAGCTTTGGTAGAATTCGTTTTAAGACTGTTTGACAGACCATATAAAAACTCACATTATACTACAATTGTTCAACACTCTGCAATTGCATATCATTCAACGATACTAACGGACAGAGCATTTTACCCAATATTCACCTTGATAAAGGCCTTAGACGCATCTAGCTCTGCTACGATTTGTATGTTATTGTTCAATGCCCCTAGAGGTATAAATACATAAATGCGTTGAGTGACCGGCTTTGATACCAAATTGATTGTCGCGGGTAGAGAGACACATGTCTGCAATATCGAGAATAACAAACTCACAACGTTTGGGCAGGCTGTGACGAGAGCTACGGGTCGGTAGTTATTTGTATCACTAGTATCCCCATTCTAATTTTTTTATTCTGGTACAGCACCAGACTTCATGAAAGAAACTAGGGAAACATGATAACACACTGACAGTGGCACATATGCCGTCTTAACCATGAATAGAATGTTCAGAGGCAAGAATATTTACACTGCAAGATTTACTCGTTTGAGCATCGACATTACTCGTATGTATGTATGTATGTATGTATGTATGTATGTATGTATGTATGTATATATGTATGTATGTATGTAGGTATGTAGGTATGTAGGTATGTAGGTATGTAGGTATGTAGGTATGTAGGTATGTAGGTATGTAGGTATGTAGGTATGTAGGAGGGAGGAGGGAGGGAGGGAGGGAGGGAGGGAGGGAGGTAGGAGGGAGGGAGGGAGGGAGGGAGGGAGGGGGGGGGGTGGGAGGTGGGAGGGAGGGGAGGGAGGAGGGAGGGAGGGGGGGGGAGGGAGGGAGGGAGGGGATGGAGGGAGGGAGGGAGGGAGGGAGGGAGGGAGGGAGGGAGGGGGAGGGAGGGAGGGGAGGGAGGGAGGGAGGGAGGGAGGGAGGGAGGGAGGGAGGGAGGGAGGGAGGGAGGGAGGGAGGGCGGGGGGACATAGGGAGGCAGGGAGGGAGGACAGACCTCCCAGACAGGATCCAACAGACAGACAGAGACAGGGGGGACAGACAGACAGGACAGACAGACAGACAGACAGAGGAGAGACAGGAGCCAGACAGACAGAGACACATACAGACAGACAGACAGACAGGGACAGACAGACAGACAGACAGACAGACAGACAGACAGACAGACAGACAGACAGACAGACAGACAGACAGACAGACAGACAGACAGACAGACAGACAGACAGACAGACAGACAGACAGACAGACAGACAGACAGACACAGAGACAGACAGACAGACAGACAGACATACAGACAGCAGACAGACAGACAGACAGACACAGACAGACAGACATACATACAGACATACAGACATACATACATACATACATACATGCATGCATGCATGCAGCAATACATACAGACAACATACATACACACATACATGCATATACATACATGCATACATGCAAACACACACTTACTTACATTTATTTATTGTATACATCAGAATATCTATTGCCACAAAAGCAAACTTAACTTTTTAATCACCATATATATGTCAACATCTTTCCCTTTTCCTTTCTTGCTTCTTGACTTCATTCTAAAAACATATTCATTCTATGATGACACGGGAAAACACTTTACACAGATATTCAACTCAGCACTTCTCACAAAAGCCGAACAGCTGGCCCAAGTGTCATGACCAAGTTCATGTTGTATTTCAAATGTTATTGTGTAATATTGGTCTTTAATATCACGTGGTTTGATTGTCCTTATAAGCCATGCGATTGCCAAATAAAGACAGTGGTCTGCTGGGGGCTAACCTCAACGGCACACGAGATTCGGTCTCGATCGTTGCTCGCAACAGGCGTTGACAGAGAGACACACACGGTTCGAGGGTTCGTGAATACCGCTGCCAGCTACCCGTGAAATCCACCACTACCACTTCATTATACTTGAGTCTTTAATCTTTTATTATTTGTTCACTGTCATATTATCGCACATTTTTCTGGCGCATATCTGGTTTTGTTTTCTTCATATATCTTCAGTTACTTTATCCTCAGTTGTCATCCATATCTATTTCATTTCATTTTCATTATTTCAAATGTTTTCGGTTTGGAGGAAACCACTCTCCATAGCAAATCTTCAATCTCATACTGACTTGCACCCCATGGCCCTTTCTCCGGCCAGATCATTCTCCTCGTGTCATTCCTCTCCTGACTTATTAGAAGATTCCTCATCACTTTCATCTGACTGTTCTTATCATGAAACCCCAGTCAAAAAAAGACGTCGGTCACCTTCCGTATCCCCAAATCAAACCATCATCCCTGAAGTTGTAAAAATAAACATCTTTTGTCCTCGAGTCAACATTGCTAAGTTCAACCCAATTGCAATCCACAGTGAAATCTCCTCCCTCATTGGTCCATCCTTCAAAATAGCCAAAACTGGTTCGTCAATTACACTCTACGTTTCAAAAGCTCAAGCTCCCCTCATCAAGTCTATCCAAAAGCTCTGCAATCTTTCTATCAACACAAAAGTCATCTCGTCCAAAGCTAAAGAAACTAAAGGAATCATTCATGGTGTATCAAGAGACATTTCAGACAGCCAATTACTTGATGTCCTCAAACAGTACAATGTAACAGCTATCCGTAGACTTGGCAAAGTAAATCCTACTGAGTCAATTGAACTCTCCTTCTCCACATCTCAAATGCCCTCCAAAGTTCAAATAGGATATTCATTCCATAATGTCAAAATTTACATCCCCCCACCTATTAGATGCTTTAAGTGCAATCAGTTTGGCCACACAGTAACCTATTGCCCTAACACAACCTCTTGCCCAACTTGTGGGAAACATCATCAATTTTCAGAATGTTCAACATTAATCAAAAAGTGCTCAAATTGTGGTGAATCTCATAGTGCTGCCTTCAAAGGCTGCAAAGCATACGTCAAGGCAAAAACTATCACTGATATCAAAACAACAAAGCAAATAACATATGCACAAGCTGTTTCTCTCGTCCCACCTTCCCCTCCTCTCCAACCCCCTGCCCATACATCTCTTCCTACTAAGCCTGCCCCCAAGGCCCAATCCCAACCTCTTGATCAACCCCATCCTCCAGTCACTCCGCTCACCTCATCATCCATCTCAACCTCTGATCTTCCCAAACAAGTTTCTCCAATTACATCCCCTCCTCATCACTCTACCCCCTCTTCATCTCCCCCTTCAGCTAACATTGCTCCGACACAACAACTATCTCAACTCTCAGATTTTGTCTACTTGTCAACAGCCATCTTATCATCTCCCCTATCTGCTGAAACTAAATCTAAAACTCTTGCCATTATTGCTTTTGAACTCCTTAAAGTCAACATTGCCTCTCACACAATTGCTTATGCCATAAATCATCACGTTCAAGTCACCAGTCAATTACACCAAATCATCGAACATTCCTCTTCTCAGTAGATCGAATACACTTCAATCTGAATCTTTTCCCATTCACCGCTAACATTACTATTCTTACAACCCTAATTATAGCCTTCATGGTCAGTTCCCCCAATATTTCACAATCAACCCAACCGTCCCTTATTTCAGACCCAGTTATCAATCATCACTTAACCATATGGTCATGGAATTGCAGAGGTATCCGCTCGCAATTAAACGAATTCTCTAATTTTCTTATTAAAACAAATCCCAAACCTAATGTTATTTGTCTACAAGAAACATTTCTTAAGCCTAATTCTTACTTTAGCCTTCCCAATTATTTAACCATTAGAAATGATCGTCTCTCTTCTCATCATGGAGGTCTAGCTATGCTAATCCATAAAGATATCCCCTTTTCCATTATTAATCTACCATCAGTCATTGAACATCAAACCATTAAAATCAACATTGCTAATCAAACATATCACATATCCAATATTTATGACAACAACCCAACTATTGATCCCAACCAATACCATCCTATTTTTGACCTCCCTCATTCTATAATAATGGGAGACTTCAATACCCATCATTCCTTCTGGCACCACTCTTCCTCTAATTGCAAAGGTAACTCTCTTTTCAAAATCATTCAGGATAGCAACCTTACCCTCCATAATGATAACACTCCCACTCACTTTCATAAATATGGTACAAATATTTTAGATTTATTTCTCTCGTCTAATGATATTTCCCACAATTTTTCTTTTCTTAATTACCTCAACACAATGGGAAGTGATCATTCTATTATCTCAATATCTAATAACATCCCTGTTCAATCTAATATTCCTTCTCCTCAACCAAGATGGAATATCAAAAAAGCCAACTGGCCTCTTTTCAAACAACTATGCTTACAAAAATTAACTGCTGCCATCATTTCATCCGATCCTCTCACTTCGTATGATAATTTTTACAAGGAAATCATTAACATTGCTCATGAATCTATTCCCTTTACATCACGCAACCAAAATCAACCTAAGGCTCACCTATGGTGGACTGACTCCTGTTCTTCTGCCATTAAATCCAGAAACAAAGCAAGAAATAAATATTATCATCACAAAACCCCTCAAAATTATATTCAATATAAAAGAGAATCAGCCATTGTTAAACTCACTCTAAAACAAGCAAAATCCTTCTTCTGGCACAATAAATGCTCATCTCTTAACTCTCCAAATCTTAAAGAGCTCTGGAAAACAGTAAACAGGCTCAAAGGTAAATATTTTCAATCTCGCATCCCTCCTCTTAAACTTCAAAATGAAAACTTTTTCACTGGGAACAACCAACAAATTGCCAATCTTTTAGCTGAATATCATGCACAAATTAGCTCTGATACAAATCTTCCTTCAGATTTCAATCCAGAGTCTATTTCATATACTCAATCTAATCCTTCTAACATTAACTCCCCCCTCAATGAACCTTTAACCGTTAAAGAAATCTTATCAGCTGTAAACAAAACTAAAAACTCCGCCCCTGGTAAAGATCTTTTAATCTACCCATTTTTCTACCACCTTCCCCCCGATTCCCTTGAGGTACTCCTTCAAATATTTAATCAGTTGTGGATCTCATCAAAAACTCCTATTTGGAACACCTCTATCATTATTCCCATTCTTAAATCTGGCCAAAATCCCCACCTTTCTTCTTCATACCGTCCCATAAGTCTTACTTCTGTTGCTTCTAAAATTTTTGAATCCATCCTTAATAACAGAATCTCTTGGCACTTGCATCATAATAACCTTTTTAATTCCAAGCAATCTGCTTATCGTCCTCACCGCAGTACTATTGATAACATCCTTCTCATCTCCGACTCCATTAACAAAGGTTTGATATCTAACAAAAAAACATGCCATATTTCTTGACATCTCCAAAGCATTTGATATGGCAAACCGAGCCTCTATAGAAATCAAAGCCCAACAGTTAGGTATATCAGGTTTAGCACTTAATTGGATCCACAACTTTTTATCAAACAGAAATTTTCAAGTTAAGGCTAATAATACCTTATCCAATTCTCACAGTACAGAAAATGGAGTACCTCAAGGAAGTGTTTTGTCCCCTACTTTATTCAACATCTTTATAAATGATATTCCCATTCCTTCTTCTGCTTCTGTATATGCTGATGATATTACCATCTGGGCTACTGGCAAATTATCCTCTAAATTAACCAAATCCCTACAAACACGTCTAAATAGCATTGACAAATGGGCCTCTAAATGGGGAGTCACATTTTCTCCCTCAAAATCCAAAGTTGTACATTTTGGTACAAATAAAGCTCACAACACTCCCACTTTCTTCATTGATAATAAACCCATCCCAGAACATGATTCCGTTAAATTTTTAGGTATCATTCTTGATAAAGGTCTTACCTGGAGGGAACACGTGCAGCTCACAGTTACAAAATGTCAGAAGGTTACCAACCTCCTCAGATTCATAAGCGGCACCTCCTGGGGCGCAAACAAGGAGACATCCTGTAAAATACACGCAACCCATTCTTTGCAACATATCCTTTATGGGGCTCCAGCCTTAGTTACTGCATCTAAGACAACCCTCCTCAAATTAGAGAAAGCACAATCAGCCACGCTCCGAGCCATTACAAGAACACATCGATCTACATCTATAAATTCCCTTCAGGTATCCACTGGATTTCCACCCATTCCCCTCCAAATACTCAGAGCCACCCTTAGATATCAAGCTAGAGCTGTCACATACAATCTCCCCACCAAATTCATTTTTAAAGAAACCTGGTATTCTCACACTTCTAGACAGCGTAAAACTATCAGTCATTTCACCATCCCTTTCTCACGACATCTTCCTATAATATCCTCTGAGTCTCCCTGTCATATTCCTCCTTGGCATCTTTCTAATCCTACTATCAATACCGAATTATCAGAAAAAATATCTCATGACAATCCATCATTTAACAAATCTCTAGCGCTTGATTTCATTGACAACCTACCAGCCAATTCCACCCACATTTATACAGATGGTTCCAAAAATAATATCAGTACTTCCTTTGCTCTAACTATTCCGTCCATTCAATACACCAAATCTACCCGAATTCAGCCCTTCTTTTCTATCTTTACAGCTGAAGCACTGGCTATTATCAATGCCTTAATATTAGCTCTTCAATTACATTTCATCAACCCCATAATTCTCACAGATTCCCTATCAGTCATTACAGCTTTTAAAGGTAAAATCCTTAATCCCTTCATTAAAAAAATCCAATATCTTTCCTCCTTACTTTCTTACCAAAATTCAACTGCTTCAATAATATGGATTCCAGCACATTGTGGAATCATTGGTAATGAAATTGCAGATTCGGCAGCTAAACAATCACATAATGATCCCTTTATTCAACCCATTTCTCTCGACTTAAATACTCACTATCTACTCATTAAGAATCTTGTCGCCCAAACCTGGCAACAAGATTGGGACTCATCAAACTCTTCATATAAACTAATCAAACCTACAATAGATTTTAAACCCCAAATATTTCATCCAAATACTCTTTCCGATCGAATCCTAACTTCAATAGCTTTGAATAACCCCCCTCTCAATTTCTATAAAGCAAAATATAATAACAGCCAAAATCCCAATTGTAACTACTGCCATTCCCCCGAAAACATTTATCATTACATGTTTGTATGCCCGAAATATCATTCCCAGCGCATTCCTCTCATAAGCAAACTTTAACAAGCTAAATACTCCCTAAACATTACAAATCTTTTCTGCTCCAATATTATCAAAACTACCATTACTTATATTCTCACTACCAAACGTTTTGCTATCAACAATTAACTTATCGCTACTTCCCTCCCACATTAATTGTTGATCCATCAAATTGGTATCTTTCATCCTCTTCCAATCATCTCTGCCCTTAGTTTTCTTCTGTCCCTCCTGAGTTTTTCCTATTTAGGTACCCCCATGCACATCCAACATGGGATCTTTAGGGCTCCTTTTATTTCTTACTTTAATGCACTGGAGTAGCCCCCAGTGTGTGAAATCTTCTTAGATGCACTTTCTTACACCCTTGTAATGTGCACTTCATTCATTGTTTTCTCTTCCTATCATTTAAATTAATGAAAAACCAAGAGGCCCATTTAAAGCTCCAAACTTCTCTGCTCTTACATCATAAAAATAACCCTTCAATATGTTCAACTATCTTATTTGTCCTGTGTTAACCAGAATCATTTGACCGCCTTTCGCTGTACATGGCCAAAAGAAGCCGAACAGCGTTAAATTTTGAATCAACAACAACAACAACAACAACAACAATAAAGACAGTGTTAGTTGGACTCTTGTCGGGTGATCGTCACATAGCAGCCGACAGGATCGACAGGAGTCATGGAGTGGCTACAACCACGTGTTAAGAAGATTTTCCTGACTCGTTGACGGATGGGAAAACGAGACACAACGAGTATTACAGGTTTACATAAAGTTTTGATAAATTGATATTAATGTCATAGTACTATTACTTTTGTGCACGTGGTCAGACGAGCGTTGGCCACTTTACTGTGTATTGTAGTTGACTACGAGCATAGCTATAGTAGTTATTTGTCAATTTTATTTTCACTCAATAGCCCATATTTGTATGAAATCATTTTACTGCTACATGTTGGATTGTTATATCCGTGTGTGTAAATATGCATGTTGGTTCAAAAATTTTGTATACAAGAAGTGCTATACTTAGAAAATGGTTAGTCGAGTCGGGTGTATCATCTGACGAGGTTGATAAACTCGACAGAGATAGTCTGGTTCAAATGACAGTGAAATTAAAATCAGAGGGAACTTTAAATCCAGAGTATTTGAAGTCTGAAAGTTATGAACTTGATGTCCAGACTAAATTAGAAATGTTACGTATGCAACTCGAAGCTGTGCGAGAAGCTAGGATGCTTGAAATGAACAAGCTTGAGCTAATGAGGTTACGGTTAGACGAAGATAGGGAAGCAAGGCTTGCTTTAGAAAGTTGACTCAAACATAAAAGTGAGTTGGAACCATGCCAGTTGGTTAAAAAATATAGTAACGTCATGAGAAATGCCATTCCTCCCATGTCTTCCAACCCTATTGAGTTGCCAACGTTTTTGAACTCTTTTGAGTCGGTGTGTAAAGGTTTTGATGTGCCAGTTAAATTATGGTCCACCTTAATCAGGCCGTATCTGACAGACAAGGCAAAAACTGTGGTCAGCAGGTTCCCTGTCCAAGAAACAGCCAATTATGCAAAATTTTAAGAATGGCTTCTCAAAGAATTCAGACTCACTCCAAAAGCCTATCTCAATCAATTTCAAAATGCAAAACGAACAACTGGTGAAAGCTTTACGCAATATGGGTTCCGACTGAAGCTATTGTTCTCTTACTATTTACGCAGTAGAGACATTGGTGAAACTGACAGTAAAGGGCAGTTGTCTGAATTGATTGTGGCAGATCAGTTCAAGGCCGCTATGCCTTTTAAAGTTAGAGAATATGTTTGTGACCGAGAGGGTGATGATTGGTTTGATGTTTCAAAGCTGGGTTCATTGGCCGACGCCTTTGAAATGAACCATCCATCTCACGTTGAGTCTGGTTATGCAAAACCCAAACATGATTCAAAGCCTGCCAGTTATACAACTGAAAGGCCGCAAAGTTTTCTTACAGGAAATGCTCCTTTCACTTGCCATTATTGCCATAAACCGGGACACAGGTGGAAAAAATGTTCCTTGCGACAGAGGGACATTGATTCTGGCAAACTTGTTGACCCTGACAAAGTTCCTGTTGGTCATATTGCTTCCGACGAATGTTTAAATCCCCTCGCTGAGAGCTTTAGACTAGGAGCAGGTGGTGGGCTGTGTGGCAGGGTATCGATTTCACCGTTTGCCCCCGTCACTGCAAAATCAAGTTGTCCCGTCAAAACAAAGCATTGTGCTCCTTCAGTGCAAACAAGGGTTGAAAATGTACTGTGTAATGGCCATGTAGTCAAAGCGCTGATTGATACTGGTGCAGATATTTCAGTTATTCCAAAACACCTTGTTAAACCTGAACAGATAGCTGTGGGGCGACAGTTAACATTAAAAACTCCCTTTGGTCATAATGTGTGTACACAAATTGGGAATATACCTCTTTCGTTGTATGGTGATTTTGCATCAACTCAAGCCCCAACCCTATTACTGTGTGCAGTCACTGAGAAATTAGACATGGTACATGGTATGCTTTTATCTGCTGATGCATACAACACATTACTAGAAAGTAACGATGTGATTTGTCCGACTTCCAGTAAAGCCAAAAGTGTTGCACAAAAATGTAGTTCTTTTCATAAGGAGTGTGGTAACAGAGAATTTGCATTGCAAGAGGGTTCTCATGGCGATGGTTCTGAAGTTGAATCTGACTTGAAAGTGGTTGCTGGCAGTGACGGAGATTTACCTGTTTCTGATCCTGATACTATAAATGTTGATCCAGGAAATAAGATTTGTCCATGTGATTCGGTTCCACCGGAGAGCAACCAAACATCAAACGGTTGTAACGAAAACTTCTGTGATTTGCAGAAGAATGATAAGACATTAGCCAGTATGTGGCAAGCAGCAAACGAGGGCAAACACGGTATGATCACTGACAGGGGTGTTTTGTTCCACGTTGATCACGTTCTCGGTGAACGTGTCCAACATCTAGTGGTGCCCCTTGAGCGGAGAAAACAAGTGATGCTACAAGCTCATGAATCAGTTTGGTCCGCTCATTTAGGAATAAAAAAGACTATGCAACGAATTCGATATTCATTTTGGTGGCCAGGATTACGAAGAGATGTGTGTGAATTCGTAAATTCTTGTGCAGAATGCCAGCTTAAATCAAAAAGGAAACAATCTGATGATGTCCCAATTACACCAATTCAACGTCCAGAGAGTCCATGGGAAATGGTAAACATGGACTGCATTGGTCATATTGAACCCTAAACTGCTTCTGGAAAGAAGTATGTATTGTCCGTTGTTGATTATACAACAAGATGGCCTGAAGCTGTGCCTTTATCATCTTAGTCAGCAAAAGCTACATGTGAGGCATTGTTGCAAATATTTGCTAGAACGGGAATGCCTAAAATAATTATCTCAGATTGTGGGACAAATTTTACTTCTGAACTAGCATGCATGCTTGTGAAACAGTTAGGTTGTTGTCCCAGATTTTCCACTCCAGGGTACCCTCAAACTAATGGACTTGCCGAGCGTTGGAATGGGATACTAAAATCCATGTTGAAGAGTTTGTCTGTGAGCATCCTCGCAATTGGGACAAGTTGATTCCATTCTTACTGTGGGCATACAGAGAAGTGCCTAATGTAACACTTGGTGTATCACCATTTCAAATGATGTACGGCAGGTTGCCACGGGGTCCTTTGGCGATATTACGTGAAACTTGGTTGAATGACGATTTGTTAGTCGGCATTTCTAAACCTGTAAATGAATATTTGCTTGATTTGAAACAAAAGTTGGAGATAGCTGCAGACAAAGCATTAGAATTTGCTGACAAACAACAACTATCTTATGCGCATTATCGGAATCGCAAATGTAAAAACAAGGTATTTGAGGTTGGCGAGGAAGTGTTGGTTTTCACACCTACATCAACAAACAGGCTCTTTGCTAAATGGATTGGTCCTTGTGTTGTCACCAGAAAACTTTCCAACCACAGTTATGAAATTGAAAGAAAATGGAAAGCACATCCATTTGCATGCAAATAAACAGTGAAAGTTTATTAGACGGGTTGCTGTGCTGGGTGTTATCCATGAGGAGGATGAGGACTCCTGGGAGGTCATATATGCCCCCACAAGTGCGGAGTTTGACTTTGAAACCTCCAAAAGTGTGAAGCCTGATTTTCACACAAATTTATCAGACAACTCAAAAAGAGGTTTAGTGCAGCTCTTAGATAAGTACGCATTTGTCTTTTCTGAGAAACCTGGACATTGCAAATTGATAAGTCATTCTATCAAACTGGTTGATGGTTTTACACCCAAACGTTTGCCACCATATCGCATACCCTTGATTCTACGCGAAGAGGTGGATCGTCAAATACAGCTATTACTTGAGTATGGAATGATAGTGCATTCCAACAATCCATTTTGTCACCCAGTTGTGTGTGTCACGAAAAAAGATTCTGGGGTCCGACTTTGTGTTTATTTCAAATATTTAAATTCTGGAACTGTGTCAGATGCATTCCCTATGCCTAATGTTGATGATCTTGTTTACAAGATCGGAAAGTCAAGGTTTATAACAACTTTAGACTTGACAAAAGGGTATTGGCAAATACCTCTTGAAGAAAGAAGTCAAGAAAAAACGGCCTTTGTTACTCATTCGGGTTGTTGTCAGTGGACAGTTATGCCCTTTGGGTTAAAAAATGCTGGAGCCACGTTTCAGAGACTCATAAACATGCTGTTAGAACCCCACCAAGGTTACAGCTGTGGCTATATTGATGATATAGCTGTCTTCTCAGATAGCTGGGGAGATCATCTGATCCATTTGAGCAAAGTGTTAAATACTATTGCTTTTGCTGGCTTGAAAATATGTGCAACTATTTCCGTACCTATATTGATCGTTATGCAGACATAACCAAGCCCCTCACCGATTTGACAAAGAAGTCTGTCCCCACTGTCATTCCATGGGATGACACTGCCAAGAAAAGTTTTGAATCATTAAAAGAGAAACTGTGTACCGCCCCAGTCCTGTTCATTCCATATAAAACGAAAACCTTCAAAATGTACGCTGATGCATCTGCATTCGCTGTAGGTTGTTGCATCAGTCAGACTGATGATTTAGGTAAAGAACATCCTGTTGTTTATGCCAGCCACAAACTGAATGAAAGTCAATTTAAATGGGCCACTGTAGAGAAGGAAGCGTATGCTGTTGTCTGGGCTCTAAAACGCTTCGATAGCATCCTTTTTGGTGCTGAAATAAACATTACATCTGATCATAACCCACTCTTATATGTGTTTGAAAATGGAAGCAAAAGTGCAAAACTGACAAGATGGGCGTTGCTTTTACAGCGATATAGATGTCGTTTGAGTTAGAAAATCTGCACTAACATTTTGTGCACCTTTAATATGAGTAGAATTCAATGAATTATTCTTTGATTTTTAATTAATAACCATTGTCACGAATAGGTCTTATTTCTCATACGTTATGATGTGATGCTTGTCTTGAACTATTCTAGTAGTTCACATTGTTTACTATTTGTATGATGAAATTGACAATGCTTGATTCTTACTAATTCTTTGTAATATTTGTAAGTTGATTGTTATTGATTGTCAAATTATTCTCAGATAATATTGTACTATTGTGTGAATGATTTGAAGAAATTGTCCACTCCCTATTTAGGATGGAGGTGTCATGACCAAGTTCATGTTGTATTTCAAATGTTATTGTGTAATATTGGTCTTTAATGTCACGTGGTTTGATTGTCCTTATAAGCCATGCGATTGCCAAATAAAGACAGTGTTAGTTGGACTCTTGTCGGGTGATTGTCACACCAAGGATACACATATACAGGTAATAAAGAGGTACAAGAAAACAGCCGCTACAAGGGTACAAATATACATTGGCTATATAGGTACCAGCTAACAGCTGACACAAGGGTACATATATACAGTTGATAGAGAGGTACAAACAAACAGCCGCTACAATGGTACAAATATACTTTGGCTATATAGGTACCAGCGAACAGCTGACACAAGGGTACACATATACAGTTGATATAGAGGGACAATCAGTCACCTGATAAAGGACTATAGGTGTACATGTGATATATAAGTACTTACAAACAGCCAACACAGCAGCACAAGTGTACAGCTGATATAGAGGTACCTGAAAACTGCTGCCAAATGGGTACATATATACAGTTAATATAGAGGTACCTGGAAACTGCTGACATAAGGGTTTGTATATACAGTTGATATGCAGGTGCAATCTGACACAAGGGTACATATATACTATAGTTACAATCAGTCATCCCATTAAGGCTAATAGTTGTACATTAAATATATAGGTACAAGCAAACAGCTTACACAGGAGCACAGATGTACAGCTTATATAGAGGTACAAGAAAACAGCTGATGCAAGGGTACACATTTTCAGTTGATATAGAGATGAAATCAGTCAGCTGTTAAATGGTTATAGGTGTACAGCTGATATACCAACAAACAGCTAACACAGGAGCACAAGTTTACAGCTTATATATAGGTACAAGCTGATAACCGACGTATAACACATATGTAGAAGAAGACTGCTTACATAGAAACATACATTGACAGCTGACAAAGAGGTATTAAGCGGAACACTCACCTTACTGTATAACTTCACAGCTGACACATATACTAACAGACAGATCTATAATTTGGATGCTGACAAGGAAGAATAATGTACAAGTAGACAGGTGAGACATATATGCAGATTATTCCCTCTCCAAGGTCCACAACTGTTGATCGGGTGTGCACTTAGTTACGTGCTTGGGGTGGAGCCAGGAGGGTGGGTAGCCCTACAAGACGTCTGAGTAGGTATAAATTCATGTTACCGTTCGAACGTGAGGGTGGGTGGCGAAAGGACCACGCCGGCAAACGCATGAATCGATGGTACCACAAGCCACATACTCTTACCTCAAATTATGCTTCGTTCAACAAGGATGCATACTTTTCATATTTTCAAGGTCTCTATACCTACCTTATCTTGCATATGCTCTTTGACAAACAGCAAACCACTTATTTGTTGGCTACCACATCCATTTGTTAACATGACATAAATCAACTGTCATGGAAGAGCTGTTCGTTTCGCTTCAGTTATGGATACTACACGTATCTTATGTAAAACCAAACGTGGTTTATTTTGCATAAATTTCAATGTGGTGTCTTATATTTGATCAATTACTGATTTTTAATTAAATACCGTTATTATCTTACAGCTCTGGTCCATAAGAAGCAGTTACTCCCGTATATTCAGAGATTTATATAACCCTAGCGTAACCCTAGCTGAATATTCAGATCAGTTTTACGCTCGATAATAGGGAACCCCACACTATTTCAAGGTCACTAACCCAAGGCATATTTGACTTAATGTCCGTTTTAGAGCAATAACCAACACAATTCGATCCAATTAGCCGAAACTAAGGTTACACTTACCGCGTAGGTTGTAACCAAAGGACCATTAGGGTCTCCTAGTCCTACTTAAACAAAAACGCAAAATTCCAATTTCTTGCCAAATATACAGTATTGCAAACTAAAAATCTCCAACATTGTTACAAAAGTTATTCTCCTTGTTTCCATGTGATTTTAAAGCATTCTTAGGCTTCGAAACGCCCACTGACTAACTTTGATGCGGAATTTAACCTTGGAAAATGACATAATGGATGGGAATTTCGGTGTGAATTGGCGCATATAGCGTAGTGTTTATTTAAGCGATGCTACATATAAAATGGCAACAAGGAAACTGTTGATTTTATCACAATCCATGCAACGTAGCAAAAAGCCCACCAACGTGACATTCATATGGGGATGGATGGGGGGATATGGGGATGGATGGATGAGAGGGAGGGAGGGAGGAAGGATATATGTATAAACGCAATTTAAACCGCAAATGCAATGTTATACCACCAATAACGTGCTGGTAGTGTAAAAAGATGATATATTGTCCTGATAATTTGGAACGAGGTTAAAACTTGTTCAACCTTCCATAAAACCAGTGCTAAGTGCGAATGAATTGCAGATGAAGGCTATATCCGAGAAGCGACATTTCCGAAAGAGGTTCATTATTGCTTCAATTAAGCGTGATAAACGTCTGTACCGCACACCTACCATGCTGCCGATTCGACGTTTGCATCAATTCAGAACATCATTAATGTGCATTGTAGGTGAAGCAGTCTGAATAAATTGCATCGTGCTTTTCCTCGTTCGCAGAAAGGCCGGCTATTACCACCGCCATCACGTAACGCTGAATCTATTGTTACTGCCTCTATGCAGCTACCACTCAACAGTTAATGTACGCGAGCCGCACCCATTTCCCTCGAATCCTTTCATAATTGATAGGGGACAAATGACTTTGCCAACCAAGTGTAAAGTTTCGTCTATGACGTAAAGTATGGAGCTGACGAATGATTCACTTATTTCCGTTGTCTTTGATAGAAGAAGGAAAAGGAATCGGAGCAAAATAAATGTTATATACTATTTTTCAATTAACCTACCCTATGGACATTTGAATAAGCATTGCCAGATCCCTTAGGCACGCGTGGTCTGCGTTGCACGCGCGGTCTGCGTTGCACGCGTGGTCTGCGTTGCACGCGTGGTCTGCGTTGCACGCGTGGTCTGCGTTGCACGCGTGGTCTGCGTTGCACGCGTGGTCTGCGTTGCACGCGTGGTCTGCGTTGCACGCGATGACCATGACGATCATCATCTCCTCATCACCTACGTCATCATCTTGTCATCTAGCTGTTACGTCACTTGAGAGCTTAAAATGAAAGCTCTGTGCAATAATATATGGTCAAACAATGCATATTTGGTAGCATGATATGTGTAACCATGTGCAATGCGAGAAACATTCAAATGGCCTTATAATATGGTAGATAGTAATAGATAACAGTAAGGTTCAATAAAAGAATGCCTGTTATTCGTGACGCAATTCTGACCTATGATTATTTGTTAGATACAAAATGGTTTTATGTATCGCACGTATTCGTAGTACTTAAAAGCCTTTGAACAGAGCAAATATCGCGGCCGCCGAAAACCGTTGAATGATTCTAGGGAGCCAAAGTAACATTCATCCATGCTGTTGAACGTCGGCGAGGCAGTATAAATTGCATGTCGGGTTCAATTATTGTTTCTATTTGTTCAAGATAATTGTAAGCATTCAGAAAACGTTGCAAGTTACCGCGTTGGGACCAGCCCTCTGTTCTTATTCTTTCAGTTGTATCCAGCTGACTGTCAAACAACGTCAAATGCCGACGACGCGTTTCAGTGCGATCCAACTCATTCAAATGTTCAGTGGGTAGGTTAAATGGGCAGATATTATTGTACATTTTGTTTGCTCAAATTGTTTATCTTTAATCTATAAAAGACAACGAAAATATTTGCTTCTCTGAGCTCGGCAAAGTCAGACCAGAAACATATCACTAGGCCGTACCCGGTTGTATTTTAGGACACATTATGTAACAACGATTTTTAAATCGCCAGGGTCATCAGCCATATGCAAGGTGCATTGTAATTTATCACGCGGTATCAAACTGTCAACAGGTTATCATTTGACACTACTGCTGGTGCGGGATGTGCCAATATGTTACACAACGATATATGTCATGGCGGCAACGATATGTAAAGATTAAAGGCGAATGGACGCCTAAATGCGTACACCTGTCTGGTAGATAATATTGCAAAACTAATAATGGGTATCATTGTTAAGAGTAGAATAAGATACTATTTCACCAGTCAGTTAATGGACAACCCGATAACCTACCTCCGTAGGTTACACTCGCCATGAATAGTTTGGCCTCGTCAAGTGATTAGATCACGTCCGGAAAACTGCACCCGGTTATTTGCAGTTAGGCGACAATGAGCACGACTAGCAAGTCATTATGGCCCATCAAGCTGACCATTGATATGAAATTAATATGATTAGATAAATTAGGAAATTAGGATGGAGTTGCTCGTTTTCGGTCGTGTAACAAGCAAATCGATATTACATTTGAACGCACGTAATTCCTAGCAACTCCCGGATTCGAAATGAGATGACTGCCCAAAGTCTTGCATTAAAGTCGTATCACCTAGGTATGTGCGTTTTCCTTGAAATTATGCGGGTCAAAGAGTTACCCGATTAGTACGCAGCAACAGCTGCACAGAAGCATTATCAATACGCCGATTACTTTGTGGTATATTGAACTAAAACCCGATACGTTTGGATCAATCCAACATTAGAAATATGAAGATGCATCTACGAAATATACCTGCTGCCAAGCGACTCGTTCACATGCATTATATGTGTTCAAAAGACATTTTCTCATTGTCTCCTGAAAATGAATTTTACTTAGAGAAAGTAAGAAATAAAGGGCTTTAACGTAGCTCAGCAAAACCCTTGCCGTGTGGACGAGGGCCATTCAACCTGATCATCACAACTGGCGGGTCACAAAGCAGCACACCTAACCACGGAATTCAGCAGGGCATGATAATTCATTTTCCTTGATATCCTCAATTAAGTGGGCTAAAAGCCTTATAAATGGGCATTTGCAGTAACGATGTATTATCGTGCACACTTTGTTATGGTATTTCACATAACAATTGCTTATCCATTTAGCAATAAAAAGCGCTGACGATTTCGATTTATAAAAGGTCTAAGTTGCAATGATGATGTTCGTTACTGCTATGTTTGATTGTGATCAGAAACAGCACAGAATATGTGGACTAGTATCCATAGAATAATATGTTGATGGAGCAGTGTGACGTGGCTCTATAAGCCTTATACTTGGTCACTGTTTCGTTAAATCATCATCAACGCCATTCGCATCGCGAACAACTTTATCATTATTACACTCATTAAATGACGCAAAGTCAACCATAACCACACATACCTGATTCAATATGTTTTTGCATGCGTACCATTGTTTACAAGAATCGTTATTACAGCCATCATCACCTTCTCTCGTAAAGATATAACGTTAAATATAATTGAGGCGATACATCAGCCTACTGAAAGGAAATATATCGCCATTTTTGTTGTGCGACGTCACAGGCGCAAACGGCGGCCAGCATGATGTCGCGTAGGTTTGCAGGGCGTTGTCGATCAGCTACCTGTTGTGCGAGCGGCAAGTGGGGGAGCGGGGCAACTAGGCTATGATAGAGGCTGTTTATCACTTATGCATTCGCCTTCTGCGTGATAGAGAAGGTGAAACAGCAAGAAGGGATTTAGAATCTTTACCGTGTTGATGACTAGCTGCAACAAACAGGCAATCATAGTCGTAGTCTAGCAAGCAAGTTTGCAAATGCAACATTATTGACTGTACAAAAACAATCTTGCGATGATTTAATTCGGGTGAAACACAAGATACCATCCGAACACGATTGTTCAAAGAACTTTAAGCATCGTTATCATCACCGATCAACAGAGTTTGCTTCAATGATTCCTATTATATCAATGCATTTTTTGGCGAGTTGTGGCAATTTGGATTCTGCTTTATTTTTGTGTTGTTGATAAAATGAATCGTATACAATTCTTTCATGTTATTTGGAACACCAAATCATCGATAAATACTCGATAAAAACGAAGTGAAACAACCTTCAAACCTTATTTTTAAAAAACCCAGCTATATAGACCAGTAACTGCACATACGCATTTCTGCCATTTTTGGATATTATGGCTAGATCTGTTGGTCAGTGCTGACAGCAATGATTATAGGTCTTTCCACAATTGTGTTCAGATGGTATCTTGGATTTCACCGGAATTAAATCAACGCCAGAGTTATTTGGTCAAATCAATAAGTGTGCTTGCTTGTTCGACTACGACAAGGATTGAAATTTAGTTGCAGGTAGTCATGAACGCCAATATAAGGTCTATATGTTGCAACTCCTCTATCACGCAAAGGATGAATGTATTAATGATTACAGCCTATATAATAGCCATTTAGAAGGTTTTGAGCTAACTTTATTGAGAATATCAAAGTCATGAGTTTTCATACCGTGCTGAATTCTCGCTGATCGTACGATAAATTAATTCTGGCTGGGATCGTTGGGAATTATGCCTCAAGGGCACAGGACCCTTGAGAAATTTGAGCTAGTAAGAGCCTTGTGGGGGTTTACGCGTAAAGCAATCTACGCGAAGTATCTAATGTGTTGTGGTTCAGCTCAGTCCTAATCAATCGGGGTTTAGATCGCATAGACACGCATGGTCTGCGTTTCACGTTGTTAGACAGGATTCAACTGATAAAGCAGGTGGGGTAAAACACTGGATAATTGGATAATATTGTTGCAAATATAAATGTGGAGAATAAGTTGCTCCGCACATAAACGCTATTATGTTACATTAGTGAAAACCAGGTAAAGTGTTTACGACGTCTGTCCTCATCAGGCATTAGCATTTGGTTGGTAGATTGCTGGAGATGTCTCAATTCTAACACTTCGCGTAACAAGAGAGACAATTGCTCTTATCAAACATGCCCTCTTATTGTCTTTATTGCTCTTTGCATCTTTAGACTCTTATAATAGATTCCATATGTAATCATCTAGTTATCTTGGCCACATCAATTTTGTGGCGAACAAAACAGTACACATTAGTGTACACTCCTCCACATCGTGTAATTATCTCTACAGTGTACAGTTGCGTAATTGGGACAATGCAAAACCATCCACGACTGCGGTAAATATACGATCGCGTTTATTGATAAAATAATTGATAAATGATTACGAAACGCAGTCTATAATATATGTTCCTACTGCACCAAGACAACATTCTTTCAAAACCCGTTATGTATAGCCATAACCCCTACAATATGTACGATATATGTTTCCAGAGATTGGCATCACATGCGCTCGATGCATTGAGGTGGAATATCATTTACAAACATATCATGATGCATCATAATCCTATAATTGTATGGTGATTTGATCTGTCAATCAATCTTGTCGAGACCTATTGTATGTTGCAATCATGCAGCCGCTATCTGAATGAATAGCCGATCCCCGTTTTCGAACTATGCCTGGACTACGAATGTATCTACATCGTGTCCGAGCCATCTATTGTATATGTGCCACCATTGCTGGTAGTTTAGCCTCACTGTAATATTAATAAATTTTAATCTGAATTAAAGGCTGTTTAGTTTCTGAATTGTCTTAGAACAGCAACTTCACTTGTGCTTTTTGTTATCTTAGTTGGATGAGTTATGGGCTATTTACCTCATGTTCAACGAACAAACGAGTCAACATATGGTGACAAGAAGCTCAAAATTACTTATTCCTGGAAAGAATGCCGTCAGGCTGATCGATAGAAGCAGGCATAAATATGCCACTTGAAGGCGAGCTTTGAGCTGACCTCACTGCCTTGCATGAGCCCCTATGATGACACCGTCTTGAGATTACTCGAAAGAGAGCCGACCAGGACAGGCGACGATGGCAGTTAACGATGATAAACGCTCAATTGTTTTTCCGCATGATGGTTAATTCACTGTATGCATCGATATTGCTTGATACCGAGTTTACTTGTCATTCGGTCGAAATTAATGTTATGTGCGCCGTATCAAGAAACATTGCAATTTTAGAATATTCATAGAATGCAATTAACCAAATGCCGTATATAACAAAATTCGGACAGTGATTTTCACGAGTTTGAACATGGCTCGTATACATATACAACTGTTACTTTGCATTGTATATCTATGTTCAATAAATTGCTTTACCCGCTGCTTGTTATTAAAATGGTATGATTGGTGTATATGTCTTTTCGAATAGCCTATTTTTTAC
Source organism: Urechis unicinctus (assembly GCA_034190875.2). Classification (NCBI taxonomy): domain Eukaryota; kingdom Metazoa; phylum Annelida; class Polychaeta; order Xenopneusta; family Urechidae; genus Urechis; species Urechis unicinctus. Next base: position 1,747,131 of record CM067351.1, on the reverse strand, counting down.
TGGGGGTTCGATCCAACCGAACGACCTCCAAGAAAGGTGTAATGCTTATTTTGAGGAAGTATTGGGTCATTTGCCTTGAAAGATGAAAGATAAGCCTACAAAAACTGCCCTTTAGTTGCGTTTGTAGTATAACCAATCACATAAAACTTGAAGCACTCTACAGATATACATAGAGAGTGACTTGGACTCTACTGTAGTTACTCGAATGGTGGTGGCAGCGTCATTATCCTGTTTGCTCGCTGCTGAGTCGTGTTGAATGATCTAGCGGTTTAGTTTGCAAATGACCATGGTAGTGCTTTCTATATAAGCCAGTGGGAACTTTTTATATTTGCTATCTGAGAATATTGAACAGTGAGCTTCCCTACAACATGCGGGTGTAGAAATTAGGCATTATTTATGTCGATCTCATGTTGCTATTTATACATCTGTATTTCATAACCATATTCCTGTCGCTCTGATTTAGCTTTTCTTAAACAACCTTGATTCACCAATTAACCTGCATTTGACCCAGCACAATTAACGTATACGTTGTCTACCGGTGCTCACGAATTTATCAATATGTGACAAATATTGTTTAGTTGTTAACTACCTGGACTGGATAGGGGCGTGACAATGTTATTGCCAAGGGAACCGAGGGTTTCACGTTTGATCGAAAGATAACATTCATATACAAGTTAGTGAACTTTTGCTTTGTCACGCATGCTTTATTGCGCATGCATTCCAGTATTAAGCACATTAATTTGCTCTTTTGCGGCACATAAGGGATAATGCAGAGAGGGAGGGATGCTATTGGAAGATTAAACGTAGTATTTCATCTGTCATATATTTCGTAGATATTGCAAGTACGTAGCAAAAGAGTGAGATGACTTCTTCGCAAACACTTGCTTCAATGACCGCGAAATATTATCATATCATCATAAGATGAATTGTTCTTACGACTCCCATAACCGATAAAAACCAATTAAATGTTTCAAAATCATATTCAGCCTTTGTTCAACGTCTGTTGCTAAATCAGTTTGTTTCTGAATACGATGATTATATGACGGTTCGTTTGTCTTACTATGCGTCTCGATATGATGAAAGAATTAGCGCATGAAGATGCATAATTAAGAAGGGTGAATGGTACTTAAGAGACGTATTCGCTTTTATGTAATATGTGATTGGATACTGCATGCATATCAAAGAGACATACTTGGATGCCAGAATGACAAATATCCCTCTATCTTATTTAGTTTTGGTATAATGCTGCCCGAGTAGAAGCCAAGTTGAGACCATAATAGTCAAAAGAAATCTCGTTATCACAGTAATATGCTTTTTTTGTAAATATATTATGGCAGGTGCTGCAAATTAAAGATCACTTGCTTTGAATTATGTTTCAATATCCATCCGTAAACGATATTATTCAATTGTGATAGCGATATTTCAATCACACTTAGGGAGCAAATGACAATTACCTTTGTTTATACCTGTATCCTGAGTGAATACACAGAAGGACACATTTTTACATAAACTATCAGATAGGATTTTCCACTGAATACGAGCCAAGGCCGTGTGAACGTCTGAGTGCTACTATCACACTATCAGCCATCAGACGTACATGTGACGTGATATGGTGAATACTGGCAATAAAATCAACGTGTTTCCTCGAGACAGCATGCGTTGCTTACATTGAAATGATAACAAGCAATGGCCGACAATGCCGATGACATCAAAAGGAGAGTTATGACTTACCAAAAGCAATCAGCCGTCTTTTCTTCTCGGTGCGCACACATTTAATCCCGTGTGTTTCAACGCCCAATTCTGATTTTGCAATTCAATGCTGGGTACGTGCATATCAGTCTACTGGTGCGACATTCGTTAAGCGAGCCAGGATGCCGACATCTTATGTGTGGATCGTAATAATCAATCAATATATAATGCTAATACGCATAGTCTGATTAGCTTCCAAGTTATGTGCGATCACGGCGGTCATAGAATCACAAGGGGGGGGGGACACAAAATGACTATTGCTAAATATACCCATCATATCATATAATACCTCATGTGGCGACGCGATTTATGGAAAGAGATTTTCTCTGTGGCTATATGTAGCATCTCAATGTACGTGCACAGCATGGAAAAGCAATCAGCAATCCCGAGGGAGGCTCATCAAGCTTTTGAATCACAAATGCTCGATTTCTAGGTGCTTAGCGCTGAAGTGTTACATATATATAAGGATAAGTTGATTGGTGATATACTAGCATTTGAGAGCGTGTTGACAGGGTTACTGTTGAGCGGCAATAACACATAATGTCGCCAATCACTGAACTAATACCCTTGCGCCTTTTTGAATGACCATTTCATACTTAACATTGCCTAAAGCTTATTGTGACCCGATCTTCCTCTACAGTATTTGAACCGGTCATATTTCGTGAATTAATCTCACTGCGAGCGACAATTTACAACAAACTGTCCGTGCATACCCGCTTACTTTGTCAACATACTATGTAGTTAAACAATGCATACGAAATGATACACAGAGAGCACCATGACGACAACAACCCAAGTAACCGCGGCCGCTTAGAGCTACCAAATAAAGCTTAACACAACGAAGTAAAATAAGACAACGCATGACCAACTTAGACAGCACTTCGAGCTGCCGTTGTAGGAAAGAATGATAACGAGTTAAAAAGTTATGTATATATGTATATATATATATATATATATATATATATATATATATATATATATATATATATATATATATATATATATAGGTAGAGATATACATAAACATATATGTATATATATGTATTATATATATATATTTATATATATATATATGTATATCTATAGATAGGGAGAGAGATATATATATCTCTATATATAGATAGAGATATATCTGAGAGATATAGAGATCTCTCTCCTATCTATCTATAGATCTCTCTCTCTATCTCTCTCTCTCTATCTAGTCTCTCTCTCTCTCTCTCTCTCTCTCTCTCTCTCTAGAGAGAGAGAGAGAGAGAGATCTCTCTCTCTCTCTCTCTCTCTCTCTCATTCTCTCTCTATAGAGAGAGATCCCTCTCTCTCTCTTTCTCTAGAGATCTAATCTAGAGATATCTCTCTATCTCCTCTCTCTCTTCTCTCTCTCTCTAGATATATATCTCTATCTAAGATCTCTCTCTCTCTCTCTATATACCTATCTCTATCTATCTCTCTCTCTGTCTCTCTCTCTCTATATATATATAGTCTCTCTCTCCTATCTATCTCTGTCCCTCTCTCTCTCTCTATATGCTATCTTCTATATATATATATCTCTCTATCTATATCCCTCTCTCAGATCTCTATCCCTCTATATATATCTTTTCCTATCTCTCTCTATGTCTATATATCTCTCTATCTCTCTCTCTCCTATCTCTCCTATATCTCTCTCTATCTCTATCTCTCTCTCTCTATATATATGATATATATGCATACAGAGCTACATATATGTATATATATATATTTATATGCATGGCAAGCAAACGTACACACAAACACAAGTCCGACCAGTTTGGTGTATTTCACCTACCATTTTTTATCTCTACTTACATTTTTGTCGATGATCATGGGGCCAAAATAGTCAGCGTCATCTCCTAGGTGTACACACTTGCATTTCCCAACCAAATTATCACATTGCCTGCTACTACTCTGTCTATGGTTAGAATCTCATTATTCGGGCTAACTGACCACTTTTATTTGCGTTTTAATGCATTTGCCTGAATTAACATTTTGGCCTCAACGACCATTTCGGCCATGCTGAATAATATGTCATTTTATAGATTTGTTCGATGTATATTTGCTTCAAACTTAGATTCATGATTTGTGTGACGTTTAACTTCAATGAACGATTCTTTGTTTTAAATTATCTCTTTAAAGGAAAAATATTCAATTTTAAGATGTATATATAATTAAGCAGTTTAACGAGTGACGGGCGGCACACGCTCAAATATTTTTGCGGACGGATTTTTACAAAAATGGCAATTACACCGGTAAATCCGGGGCTGTAAGTCTATTTCACATAATGTTAGGGGTTTTTCTCTCAATATTAACCGTCTGATAAGGATTAATTTAAATAGATAGGAACAAATGAAACACTTATGCTGGGAATTCGAGATACAGATGCATTTAAAACTTTTGGAGAATCTTACTGATATGAGATACCGGTTTTCTTGATCTGTGATGTGTAAAGTTTCAAGTAAGGAATGAAATCATATCGTATCAACGGACTCTTTTTAACAAGGGAACAATTAGCCAGATTGTTTTGTGTTATCATGTCGTAAAATCCAAGTGGCCCCACGAACAGAACTGTTCAATAGTTATTGCGATTTTTCGGTCCAAAATATAGGGTCATTTTCTGATTTATGTCCAAAAACATATAATGGCACAGATGACCAACTTTATATGTCCAAAATATGTGTTTATATGATAAGTACCTAATAACCATTCATTTATGTTGTAGTTCGCCCCACAATTAACCAGATTGTAATATGTTTACATGAAAATGTACTCATTTTCCAAGGAATATCGCGATTCATTCACTGGACTATAATTTTGGTGTGTCACATAAAAATTACATGTTTTTTCTCATTTTCAATCACTTGTGTACAATTAAGCTTTGCAAGTAACCCAAATTAAGACTAGGATGGCTAGTGTCCTGGTCCATCATACAATAACCCTGGTGGTAGTGCGTTTGGGGTGAGGAGAGGAGGGGGGTGGGTTGTGGGGGGTACTCGTTCAAATGTGAATGGACAACCAATCAATTTGAGGTCAGTTTGACGCTCGATAGAGCATATTGTGAATATATGCATGAACATATGCAGTTGGACACACCATTATATGACAGGCACATACTTTGACAAGTGCCCTTTTGCCTAAACTTCTCGGCTGGTTTGCATGATTGCAGGTAACATATAACAGTACGAAAATATATTATTGAAACATATATTATAAGAGCGATGACTGGGTTCATAACGCTATGTGATGCCGTCTCGACTGCTCCGAGTCATTCTGCGTACATCTAGCTGCTCAGAACTTCACAGAAGCCTGTCAACCCGACTGATTTGGGAGACCAAATAGCTTCAGTCGAAAGTTATTTGCTGTCAAATTAACATATCCTATTTGCCTTTTATCTTCTATGTATAAACACTTCTTCTTTCATTTAATTGGAACTGATATAAGATTATCACCTTGTTGTTTTTGCTGCTCCAAATTTAAGCGGATTTGGCAATTTTGGTCATGTGCCGCAAGATTGTTGCCTTGTCGCACGGAGATTAATAATGACAGCTGTCCTGATTCAAGGGACGAGAGCTATTGTCCAACCTCGTTGACAGACAGATTTTAGTGTCCAGAGTGGTTGAATAACATTAAGCGGCCCAAAGCGATCGATATGTATAATAGCTACAGCAATAACATCAATGATGGCAATTTGATTATCTATGAATCAGAGAATAAATACGTTAAAATATATAACCTACGTGCTTTTGTTACTTGGAATCGCCCGTGCTGCAACATTAGCGACAACAATCTTCGAAATGTTAAGTATCACTGATTCTTGTTAAAATTCGCAGTTCCTAAGTATAAACTTGTATTCAAATTAGCAACGGTTGTGTTGAAGAACTCTGTTCCTTAAAAAAAGGTGACTTTAATACATATTTTCTCCTTACCCTGGTACACCTCCCGCTCGGCAAGGTTCGGAACTCTACGAAGCAAGACACTGCATTAGCTTTTCGTGGAATCGCGCCGATAAATTAACTTCACAATTTTCTTTATGGCTCGTTGAATATTGTTAATGTACATTAATGAATAGTTTTTGCGCAGTTCGAATTATGTATAAACAATGAGAAATCGAAAAAACGCGCAATACTTTGATTGTATACACGATGGTCTGTCAGTGGTAGGTTGGTTGGGATAACAATGTTAGGTAATATCGGAAGGCAAAAAGGGCGGGCCGGCTACTTTGTTTACTTAAATGGCCGATATGGTCGGTTAAAAGACACAAATGGTTGGATATATAAAATGGCCGAAATGGTTGGTTATATAAAATGGCCAAAATGGTTGGTTTTATAACAGGTCTAAAATGGTTGACTTTTTGTATTGCAAAATTATCATGACTTTTTTGGTACAACCATTTCGGGCTATGATTTTTATAATCTTCTGAAAAAAGTTTGAACAGAAGATAGTAACTGAAAGCTGTACAGAGCAGATGTATAAGGTTTTGCAAATATATATATATGCACACTCGGGTCAAATTGAATTCGGTTCATAATAACTATGTTAGCACAATCTCGAATGGCACAAGGGATTCGTAGTTATATAATGTAACAATAATTGTCCACATAACGCTGTTCAACCAGATCTCACGAGCTGCAATTAGTGGAATATAAATGTATTTTGTCGACACACGTTTCTGTTTTGAAAGTTCGTCCTGCCGTGGCCACATTGTGTAAGCATTAGTTACTACTAGTATCTAGGCTCAACAGTAGTTATGAAATTATGTCACCCTCAATTCATTTTTCTCATCCATACACGATTAAGCCGACCGCTGAAATAGCAATTTTCAACGAGAAGTTAATTTTCTTAACACATGATTTTTCAGTAGATTGGCAGAGGTTTTGAAAACATATGACAAACCATTTATGATAATGTGTAGTAAATGACCTTTCAGAATGATATACAAAAAAAAGAACTGAAGTACTTCCAAGCAATTTGCAATATCTCGCAACATAAGACAGTATCAGATGTTTGATGCAATTAGCACAACGACGAAATGTGATCTCATCCCTCTCATTCTGTTAAGCATATAAGTGGAATTGATGATCTCCAATTATGCAAATATCAGCCATTTCATTATAATGGTCGAGTTGTATGTCGGTTCAGGGTCATTAATATTTTCACGAGCAAGTTCCAACTATCACTTGCATGTATGGTTGTCAAAACAAAATATGTTATTTCGCGCAGTTATGTTACAACGGATGCTCAATACGTAGTGTTATTTGCAGGGCTGCTTGGTGGCTCAACAGAAATATATATATATTTCCATGTGATCAGCAGGTTTGCGATTCCGTCTTCAAACTTAATCACATTTAGTATGTACACATCGTTTGATTAAAAAAAATGACAATAATTAATTTCTGTTTTGATATAACACATCTGTGAATCTAGCTCTATTGTTTCTTGAGTAACTGATTAATGATGACAGGTGGCGACGGTATGCCCCGGTATGCGGGTAAGCGGAATGGGTAATACAACAAACAATGGAGTGATGAGATATTAATAAGCCGGGTTTTCGTCACATCTTATGAGTCCCATGACCATCCATCCCGGTCACACTAATTCGTGAATGAATGGTTAAAGCCACAAAGAAGTGAATAAAGGTTGTTGAATGGGTGAGCAAGAGAGTGACTGAAGAGGAGCGAGTGCGGGCTTGTCAACCCGTAATACACCTGAGTGAAGTTGAATCTTGAACAGCGAGCAGATGGTGAAGATCGATGCGTTTGATGCGCTGGTACAAACTGCAGGAGGTTATCATCTGAGGAGCAAATTGTGAAACTCCTTATTCAAATGTTGCGACACTGCTCTGTCGATATAGCTTAGGTCACCATAAACGAGCAATGTTTGCAGACACGTATTGATGGTAATAAATACAATATGTTGACTAATTATCAGTTTTTGTATGTTTCATCTCATCATTCGAACTTGGACGAACGTGGACCTGGCCAACAACGCAGATACGCTAAAAGGCAATTAGTCTTACATTGACGTCCGTCAGTATCACGAAACAGTCCATAAGGGCAACAGTCAATTGAATCTTCTACTATATCAGAGCGTCTTTTGCCACAAAAAAAAGTCGTAACACACACGTTAGGCAATTACATTTACTCCATAGGTGACTAGGTGTCGAGTGTTTCGTCGTCTGGAAAGCGCATTGGTATCCATTACAAAGTGAATAGTTATTTTTATTGTACCGCGGGGCAACAGTAAACAATGAAAGTACCCCGCAATGTTCCGCATTGCAATATGTTAATTGATTGCTATTACAACAGCCACTATTGCCCGCGTTGCTAAATCTCTTATAAAGCGTGGCAAAATGTATTGAATCTGTCATTTAATGGCGGGTATTTTGAGACTCCTAGCATTCCCAGGAAAGGAGTTTTATAATTATACAAATTGTACATCACGTCAAGGTACCTGACTGGATGTATGAGCGCCTCACCACTTGAGTGTTTAATATATTGGGTCGGATGGTGGCCTGGGTGGTCGGTGATTGGTTCTTCAATTTCTCACGAGACCATTTGGGCCATTTTAGTGCATTGAATACACTTTATGTTCACACAGATTAAGTAATCAATTCACCGATCATGTTAGGAAGGGCTTAAATCAGGCTCTTGAGGCAGCACCTTCAGTGATCTAATAACCAGACATACCCTGTCATGATCAAGCACGGGATCCAAACGGTAGCGTAGTGGATCACCACGAATTTCAGCTGAATGATATCCTTGAATTTACAACAAAACACGTCGATAACAACGAGTAATTTCGGAATTCGGAATAGCTTGTAACTCCATAACAGCCAATCACACCTCCACGAATATGCAACTAAGTCCTAGGTATCAGTTCGGGACAAATAGTGAGTGAAATGGTGACACTATGACTAGACACCTTGAAATGCGAGGTAACAATGTCCTTTGACTGGAGTGCCCTGTATCGGATACTGCAAGCAAACAAGTTCTGTAGCGCGTCACCTGCAAGATGCAAGTGGTTTGGAGGTATTCAGAGACAATATAGTCGATCAAGAAAGCCCGTCATTTCTATTTGGGCTGCAAAGCGTGGCTCTCTCCGCCCACGCAGAGAGTCCGACCGTTCGTTGATGGGGTTAGTGCTATCAGATGGAAGCTTTGGAAATATGCATTTAAACCTAGCTAGAACATTACGCATAAGGATTTCTCTCTTGTGAGAGCACTATAAAATGAGGGGGTTCTGTGCGCTACTTTCACTTGACATACAAAGCATGGTTTGTTTCACGATATGATAACCCCAATCGCATCTGATACACATGCAGGTTTGCATCCAGCTGAGTTAGATGTCTCCTCTGAACACACTTCAGTCAAATGATTTCCAGTTCGTGAAGAAATACCTTGTTAAATGAGATGGAAATGTATTCTAACGTACATATTGAATAAATGCGCGTAGTTAATTACGTAAATGCCGTAGATACTGCCCAAGTTATGGTTGGAATGGGTCGCGATGCAGGTCGGATAGGTGCGACGCATACAATCAATCGTCGCCACACCATTTGCCAATGCTATTGGTGCTGCTTTAGCTGCTACTATGCTACTCGCCATAGCTAGAAACTGATGAAGACGCCGTTTTGCCGTAAAGACGGAATATAATGAGCAAATCCACGTTCTAACACAGAGCAATTTGAATACTTTTCCTACCCTGCTTCAACAGCGTTGGGATATGGAAATATGTTTAACGCATGAATTGATCTTCTCTTGAGGGTTGCCTCCCTTAAACACAATGGTTGGGGTCACCTATGGAGGTTCCTGAAGAGCATGATACAATTGCAAAAAGTGATTATTTGCATGAAATAAAGTATTCCAAGCAACATTATAGTATAGCAATGACAGGAAACTTTCCTACGTCATCGATTCGAAGTTTCTGGAAAACATTCCGCTAGGGGCTGACACCGGAGCTACATTAATTGAGTCAAGCGATTCATTCATTGTCGAACTAAGTATATATACAAACATTAACAATTTGGCTATATTATTTTAGGATACAGACACCATACCTTTCCTTTCTGTTTCCTCTTTACTTTCATATGCTCGCGCAAAGCCGCGCCTGCATGCAACCTCATCTTGGCTGCTATCATGGCCAAGTTTTCCTGCATTTTGTGTTGTCTGGGTCCTTCTTGAACATGAGGATCTGAAATAAGCAACAGGAATTAATTTCTTACTATTTGACAATGGATAGGATACCTAGCACTGACCATTTTGTCATGCATACGGACCAAATAAACCATCAAATTACCAGGAATGGTACTTTGAGGAAGGGTTAATTGAGTGAGTTTCAGTGAGTGAGCTGGGGAGTTTCAGTGAGCGGTGGAGTTTCAGAGTGATTATGGTAGTGGTGTAGGGTTAGTGAGTGAAGGATTGAGTGAGGGAGTGATTGAGTGAGTGAGGTAGTGAATGATTGAGTGATTGATTGATTGATTGATTTAGTGAGTAAGTGAGTGAGTGAGTGGGTGAGTTAGTGAGTGAGTGAGCGAGTGAGTGAGTGAGTGAGTGAGTGAGTGAGTGAGTGAGTGAGTGAGTGGGTGAGTGAGTGAGTGAGTGAGTGAGTGAGTGAGTGAGTGAGTGAGTGAGTGAGTGAGTGATTGAGTGAGTGAGTGAGTGAGTGAGTGAGTGTGAGTGAGTGAGTGAGTGAGTGAGTGAGTGAGTGAGTGAGTGAGTGCGTGAGTGAGTGCGTGAGTGAGTGAGTGAGTGAGTGAGTGCGTGAGTGAGTGAGTGAGTGAGTGAGTGAGTGAGTGAGTGAGTGAGTGAGTGAGTGAGTGAGTGAGTGAGTGAGTGAGTGAGTGAGTGAGTGAGTGAGTGAGTGAGCGAGTGTTTGTGAGTGGGAGAGTGTGATTGTTAGTGAGTTGGGAGGCACTTACCGGTTGACCTAGATTCCATGCAACTGTACAGTTGGCATTAGTCTAATAATATGTCTATAAGTGCCCCTGTCTCATCAGCAGCCATGAGCGGACACCAAGTTATACATCCAACCATTCGCCTCTGATACCAGGCTTTATGAAATGAGAGTGTGTGTGGATTCGTATAAACCTTTGATCGCCCAAGAAAAGCAGTATAAACATGCGGCGCTAATGACTATGGGCATACCTCCACGATCTATCGCTTTATTTTTAAGGACATATATCCTTGCATTCAAACCACTGTAAATTTACGTAGTTCATGGTCATTTCATTATAATGTCTTGTCAAACCCAATGCATTCGCGGAACCATTTCTCTTCTGGTGCTATATTTGCCTATCCAGGACGACTATTCAGTCTTTGGTTTCAGTTATTCAATTCCGAGGTGAGCAATTACAGTTTTATTGTACTCGGTGGAAATAATAATCAATAAGTGTCAAACGAAGATTTAATAACACTTACTTTCTACGAGAAGTAACCTTGACCTGCACAGCACATTGAGGTACTTATTCATCTGCTCTGACGCCATATGTATAATTGCAGGATCGACTAAAGATGTAAACACCATCCCCCTCGAAACTAATCAGCAAGCACCTATTACGGCTGACACAGTACTAAACCTATAACTCAAGAATACACTAAGCTTCAAGGAAATTCACATCAACACATATATCGGGTTCCAAAAAAAGCGCCTTACAAATTTAATTTGGAACCATCTGAAGCCGTATTAATCCTTCTAATCTGTAATGGCATAGCACCCCGGCATTCAATATAGAACCCACAAGAACCTTTATTTCCAAAAGTGCAGTGTGGGTCCGGCCATGGCGAACATGTCGTGGTCTTAGACGAGAAAATGCCAAGATTAACCGTTCTATGGGCAATTGTATACATGTTTGATTGTTTAGCTGTCTGTTCAGTAAGACTACGACCATATAACAGACCACTCTGGCGACATCTTGACCATTCACGGATGACGTTAAGAGGACCAAAAGTATATAGCGTGACAAAAAATTTTTAATTGCATTAATTGTTTTTAATATATTATTTTAGGTATGCCGAATAAATAATTAAAAATGATCAGAGTAAAAATGTATTTAAAAAATTTGCCCACGAAAGTTTGGAGTCTACAACTGGTTGTAATCGTCAATTTTATATATGTATATATATATATATATATATATTTAATATAGATATATATAGATATAGAGAGAGATAGAGATATAGATAGAGATATATATAGATATAGAGAGATATAGATATATATCTATATATAGAGAGATCTAGATATTTTATATATATATATAGATATATATATCTATCTATATCTATATATCTCTATTTATATATATAATATATATATATATGTGTGTATATATATATAAATATATATTTATATATATAGGTATATATATATATATATATTTATATATGTGTGTGTGTATATGGCAAATTTTTTTTAATACATTTTTACTCTGATTATTTATAATTATTAATTCGGCATATCTAAAATAATATAATAAAAAACGTTTAATGCAATTTAAAAACAATTTTCACGGTATATACTTTTGGTCCTCTTAAGGTCGTCCGTGAATGGTCAAGATACTAATTTATACGTATAAATCCAACCTTTCGTGCCCATATATGTTTGCGTATATTTGCGGAATACAGAAATTTTGAAATAATTTTCCGTCATGCAAGGATTACAATTATAATATTGGCTGTAGATATGATCATCATAAGCCATTAGCCGCGTTCTGTAACTTATTCAAAGTTGTAGATGGACGAGTAATGAAAAAAAAATACGGTTTTTTGGCATTAAAATTGTAAAAAATTTCAAATAATTTAAAACTTCAAATAAACATATTCTACGCTCATGTATAAACATTATTCTGACCTTTTGGGCCAAAGTATATATGTTTGTGAGGAAGATATTGATATTGTGTCTATGCGTGCTTGTGTGTGTGCTAGTATCTACTAGAACCCGACAGTCTGACTACGAAACCATAATACATCCGGCAACATATTGCATCGAAGTCAAATGATCTACGATTATGAGCAAAGAAGTCTTGATTGTTTCGTTTGCCGCGCCAGCCATGTGCCGTAGATATGAGTTGCAAAGACCTGGTTGTTTTTGGTCCATTGATTAGGTTTAGGATTAAGCAAGAAAAACTTTGCGCGTAGATCAACAGGGATCTGTGCGTAAATGAACTACTATGATTATACATCCGGGAAGGGTAGGCAACTCATCTTTTTTATATTCTCATGGAGCAGCAGATATTCCAGCTCGGGCTTTTATCGAAATTTAATATGAATTACTTCGGCAAGTACTCTTCGCTATTGAAACAGTTGAATTAGTTTGAGGCGAGTGCACATTTCGTTGTTTATAGCTCATTAAGCATGTAATGTCGGAGGCGGTGCGTGATTACACACCACGTGTGTCGCATATACCTTCTGTGGCTGAAATTGGCCTTGGGGTGCCTCGCATAGATAGCCAAATATTTCGCTAGGCAACATCCAAGCTCATTAATTCGCTCTAATTCGGTATTGTTCTGCGCAGGTTATGAAAACATACGCAGCTTTTATCATGATTAGCAGAAGAATGCATAGAACATTTGACAGATACTGGGAAATCAATAGCAACATGTAAAACACGGCTCTCACATTGTCATGGAAAATGAAGATTGTTCATGGTGCCTAGGCGTGATCATATCCTCATTTGTACGATTCGATTCTGTAGATTTCAACCAAGGGTAGCATTTACCCGCTAGTAAAATTATGATTTCGATGGCTGAGATTTCATCAAAGCAATCTTATTAGTGATGCGTTTGACATGAACGGTAGGCAAATGCTTCAATCATAAAACCAACATAAGCTTACTTACCAATATAATAAACAGAGTGCTTATGGTGTTGCATTTCATGTGGTGTACGCACGAGCAGAAACACAATAATGTATGGGGGATTATAAACTATACTATTAACATAGCAAACCTATAGTATGCAGTACATTTACCAGAAACAAATTAGCACCCTAAATTGCTGTAGATTTCAAAACACTTGCTGTTAAATTGACCATGATTTACGTACTTGCTTCCGAAACACAATCAGCCATCAGTCTGGCGTTGTACGGCTGTATTTGATTCATTCGGATTCAATGACTATCTTTTGCATATTCGCAATCGGCAATCCATCGTTTGCGGTGTCCACGAAGACAATTTATGCCAAAATATAGCTGTATTTGATCAAGAAATATTAGATGTTTGTCAAATAGTTCGCAAATCGTTATCCCTCTGTTATGTTGAAGCAAACCTTTTTAAATAGGGGTCAATCCAACCAATACAATCAATCGCTAACGTGCTAACTGTTCAAAAGCAAGAACGTGGTCTCTATCATCCTCCTGTCTTCCTCCATCATCCTTCTCTCGCCTTTCCACTCTCACGCCTTCCGACTTGACCCCGTCCATCCTAAGTCTACCCTCGTTAACTATGTCTTCTGCACGTCTTTTCTAATCAAATACTCACCCCCAGCACCACCGCTAAGCGCCAAGTCGTGTGACATGGAAGTATTGTAGCCAATTTGTGTGCCAATCATCTTTCGTGAAATCACCTAAATGCACAAGACAAATACATCTGCGTGTTATGTCCACATATTTTATTGTTGATAAACGCGCAAGCAATGGCATTCGGGAAGCACCTGATGGCTCAATGACACCACAAGCTTCTATCAAGACTGACATGTAAGTCTCCTAACACAAACTTTAGCCGACTGCGTTTGAAAATGTATCAGTTGTCTCATCTGGCTTGTTTTGTTAATTGGATACATAGCTAACTAAAATGCCTCTTTTGCATCCCTCTTTTACGTACATATTTCTTTTGGGACTTACATCTACAATATGTGTGATCGGCCTCGGTTTGATGAGCGTCAGAGGCGCACAACACAAGGAGACTATCGCCAGATTACGAAAGGTACCTATTCTGTTCGCGTATAAGCCATGAAAGAGCCCGCTTTCGGATCGAAATTCGACTTTAAAAACAAGTTAGGGCGTATCGAAACGACGAGCTCATGAATAATTGATCTCCTCCGTGTGACGTCAGACCCGGCAACGCTTTGTATGGAAGGCGCTATCTGCAATACGATTCACGCAAAATAGCTGCAGGTAATTTTGCCGTCTTATCAATTCTGGATAGCAACGAACAGACATGCGATGGCTCTGATCATTTGAAGACTCTGGTTGCTTCGGCAGGGCACATTTTCTCATAAATTCGAACCAGAAATGAGCGATTCAGATGTTTCTGACGAAGTGAGTAAAGACGCCGGGGCTGTCACAGCTGCGTCCGGGGGTTAAAGTCACACGGAT
Organism: Urechis unicinctus; assembly: GCA_034190875.2. NCBI lineage: Eukaryota > Metazoa > Annelida > Polychaeta > Xenopneusta > Urechidae > Urechis > Urechis unicinctus. The sequence continues at coordinate 1,732,063 of CM067351.1, read as the reverse complement.
CATCATACCAAAGACATAATGCGGCAGCAGAACAATGTGTTATCACTAATGACATACATTAACATCTTTTGCAGGAATTTGTTCAGGTTCAGCCATCTGACTGGCGCCCCTTGAACATCCAGTGACATATATATTTCTCATCTATATCGTCGACATAGCTAGCTATCGTGCTTTGTAGGTCACAGGATGGGTGAAAACGTGCTCACTTTTGCTGACGTCACACGTCTGGGTCTGACCTAGATCATGGCTGCCGTAGCGATTCATCGAGCGCTAATTGCAACTGACATTTTATCAAGTGTGGGCCTTAACAGATCCGACGCGACCGTTATTGGGCCGGTTAGAGTTTATTGATCACGTTATGAATTGATTTCAGCGAAGTACCTATTAACGTACGATAGGCAATTCAATTATTAGCATCATCATTTTTTGGGGACACAATCGGCTATATGCATACAGGAAGATATATAACATTGTGATTAGACTTGAAGTATATGCATATCACATCAAATGTGATATGCATATACTCAACGACTACTGATTGACCAACAAACGTAAGACAATAGATGATGAATTATTGTTTGTAGATCAGTAATCGGTGAGTATATGCTAACAGTAAATAGCTTTATATACCTGTGACATTCATCAAGATAGATTCCAGAACCAATGTAATCTTTGTAGAATTCAGGCAGACGTACTTCGGAAGCAAACCATTATTTACACCTTCCGATGCAGTTCGAAATCCAATCTATTTCACTAGATGCTTTCAGGGTACGAGTATTTACGTTATCCTTGATACCACAATATAGCGGGGTTCCGCAATTCTATAGTATATGAGCCAAAAACCGACGTTGGCAGCTTGGATTCGAATACGAATTGATGACAACAGCATCAAACGTCTCTCGAATCAAGGCGTGGTAGGTTAAAGACAGTACCAATAGCACGCAAACCCACTGCGTGGACCATTTACCACGCACAAACAGAATAAACCCTCCGGTGCGAATACAATGTACATTGTCTCTCCTTACCAGTAAAGGCGTGGCTTGATACAGGCAGTATCAAGATCACATGAGGCTTATGCTGTGGCCATGTATTGCGTCGGAAGGGTTTAGCATGATATGCATGTACAGATTGCGTAGGAGGGGCTTAGCATGTTAAGCATGTACGCACTTCTAATCGGAGAGGAGCGTCCTCTGTAGCAAGGCGGATTCATATTTCTCTTGTTTCCGCTTTTCAGATGTTTAAATGTTATTTTATAAACTACTCATTGATTTATGATGCATCATGAACGTCTTAAAGCTAGTCTACCTGTCTCATTGATTAATGATGTATCATTAACGACTTAAAGCAAGCCTACCTGTCTCATTGATTTATGATGCATCATTAACGTCTTAAAGCTATCCCCCCTGTCGCATTGATTTATGATGCATCATTAACGTCTTAAAGCTAGCCTACCTGTCTCATGATTTATGATGCATCATTAACGTCTTAAAGCTAGCCTACCTGTCTCATTGATTTATGATGCATCATTAACGTCTTAAAGCTAGCCTACCTGTCTCATTTATTTATGATGCATCATTAACATCTTAAAGCTAACCTACCTGTCTTATTAATTTATGATGCACAATTAACGTTTAAAAGCTAGCCTACCTATCTCATTGATTTATGATGCATCATTAAGTTCTTAATGCTAGCCTACCTGTCTCATTGATTTATGATGCATCATTACGTCTTAATGCTAGCCTACCTGTCTCATTGATTTACGATGTACCATTAACGTTTTAAAGCTAGCCTACCTGTTTCATTGATTTATGATGCATCATTACGTCTTAATGCTAGTCTACCTGTCTCATTGTTTTATGATGCATCATTAACGTCTTAAAGCTAGTCTACCTGTCTCATTGATTTATGATGCATCATTAACGTCTTAAAGCTAGTCTACCTGTCTCATTGATTTGTGATGCATCATTAACGTCTTAAAGCTAACCTACCTGTCTCATTGATTTATGATGCATCATTAACGTCTTAAAGCTAGCCTACCTATCTCATTAATTTATGATGCATCATTAACGTCGTAAAGCTAACCTACCTGTCTCATTGATTTATGGTGCACCATTAACGTCGTAAAGCTAGTCTACCTGTCATTGAATCGATGAAGCACACAACTCAAACGACCATTACAATGCAGTATGACGAAATTAACACTACACTAACAAGTATGTCTCATATAATTAAGGTCTAATTCGTTCCTGCTGAGCTGTGTAGCGCCCCATTCTTTCCTTGAGACATTTCCTGATGCATCATGAGTCAAGTATTTACATATTTAACCCAGGTAATACATATTGACAGTGGGAATGATAAACAATGTTCTCTTACATCAGGAAATCACTGTCCAATATCTAACGATTTTACCGATACGCAACCACTAATGGAAGTTGTCGGCCCAAATAATCTGACCGAGTAGTACATCAGATAGCTTGTAGATCCCCTATGCGATGACAAAGGTATTCATACCATGATGACGTGGACTAACTAACCCTCGATTTGTACCATTTCGGCATGATGTAACCCTATAAGCCAGAGTATAATCTCCCTATTTAACCCGAATCTGTGATGACCGACATAGCGATAAACATAAGGTATATTTCGACTTGTTGACACTGAATAATTTACTATCAATAGCTAAAAATGGGACTTGCAGGGTAAAATACGCTCATGATTTTACTGCTCCCAATACCGTATTGACAGCATTGCCCGCCCGAGGTTTACTTGAATCGCTTGACGGGGGTGAGTAACGAGAATCCGTTCGATACTATTGCATCAGCTCCCGCCAGTCTATCAGTGGTGCCGATTTCACTTATTTATGTACTGCATTCATATCAACGGTTGGTACCAAACGTTTTATGGCGGACAATAGTTTTCAAAATACCTGTTTCTTAAAGAGCCACTATTGCTTCTGCGTTTTAGCTAGCTTGCTCGAGAGGTTATTTTGGGCCATGGTTAAAATAGACACGGGTCCACGTGCGGCTATGTAAAAGCTTCCTCTAATGGCACCACCTGATTCTAGTTGGTTTGTAAGATTTGTAAAATTAATTTTACTGCGATATGCATTGAATTGCAATTCAGCATTTTTGCCTCAGTGTTGTTGTATCGTGCTATCAAGGCCCACCACGTCTGGTTGATTGGCATCTTAATTAGTCAATATCTCAGTATAATCAAATATGTGGATTTTAGGAAGTGACTTGGTAAGACTACCCAACATTAGTTCTAGCAGCTGTGTTTGCGAAGGAAAATGAGTCATTCAAATAGCTCCAGCAATCGTAGAATTAATAGGATCCGTTCATTGAATCGGTCGCTACTCATGGACACTGACACCATCTGCCTTCTACCACGACAACGATTAGTTGGGGAAAAAACTAAGCAATCGTATCAAATTATTGCATCAGAAAGTATTTTGACGTCAGGTTATGTTGCAGTAAACATCTATTTGAACTGTTTATCGGGTTATTAACAATAAGATCCAGCGCAATCTCCCTTATGGTAGAGGTCAGTGCGTGCAACACGCGCTATGTACAGTGTGGTACTCATCCATTGTCAGCCGATGGTGGTGTCTTGCTCCCGTAGGCATGCGATAACAGGAACCAAGATATTCAATACTATTCTGCATCAACCTGTCATAATCAAACAAACAATGCTAAGAACAAATCATAAGGTTTCTATATATATACCTTTGGTGTCCGATATCTAAATCAATCCAAATAACAGTTCAAACTGAAGAAATTTATTCTCATGAAAGGGTACCACGAGTCAACTCACGAATGTAATAAACTGAACATTGATGAGTGCAAACATCAAAGCAACAATTAAGAAGTCTTCCCAAACGAAGATATAAATACTGCCGGATTCACCAACATTGCTTAAATGTTACAAGCACGATTCTTAACACACATTGTTACCCTCTGATGCCAGGCTGTGGCATCCGCACCATCTTACACTGTTGAGAGGCTGGCACCCTTTGCCGAAACGGTTCAAAGCACAAGGGTGGTTACACTTTTCCTATCGCTGCCCGAATACGTCGTTGAGGCTGAGGTGCGTTGATTTGTGATAACCTTCATGTTCATCGGTATGTTTCCGAGTGAGCAATTCTGATTCAATTCAACAAATTCTCTGAAATCGTCGCGCACTTTATCGCAATGTATTGGATGCGGACATTCGTAGTCTGTGGGTTCATTTTGCAAAGGATCATGCGCCTGTACTGTGTTGTGGTTGGTTGTTTGGGTCGACGGTCGCGTAATCCTAGTGAAACAACATATCTTGCCGTTGTTTTGATTTCCACGGTTCGTTCGGCCACATAGAAGGATCTTCTTAAATGCTAGTCTGAAATCTCTGTTTAGGAAGGCATAGACACAAGGATTGAAAAAGGAATTACAATAGCCGAGCCAGGTTATTAATGACACCCATATTGGGGGAACATGACAGGTGCTACAGAAAGGGAGAATGATATACATCAAGAAAAAGGGCAGCCAAGACACACAAAACAGCCCCATCAATGTACCCAGTGTTTTTATGGCTTTGGAGTCGCGATTTATTTTTTTGGATTTCTTGTGGAACTTGCTGTTGAGCTCGTGTCCGGTGACATGCATAGCCATTTCCAATTTTTTTATTTCTTTGGCCTGCTTTCTTGCGATGCGGAATATTTTAAAGTACGTGAAGAGCATGACAAATAGCGGTATGTAGAATGACGTCATTGCCGAAATCACAGCATAAGTTTGATTAACAAATAAGCCGCATTCGGGTGAGTCAACGTAGAGTTCCATTTGCTCTGGGTCGGCAAACCATCCTAAGTAGATTGGTAGGAAAGAGATTGCAACCGAGCACACCCAGACAGCGCATATCATGGCAACTGCACGTCTTCGTGACATGCGACTCTTGTACGTGAGAGGTTGCGTAATGGCAAGGTAACGATCAAGCGATATGATACACAGGTGTAGAATCGACGCTGTACAGCATGTCACGTCGCACGATGTCCAGAAATAGCAAAATATCCATCCAAATTTCCATTCACCGAATACCTCAGAGAGCAGAGAGTAAGGCATCACAAGAATAGCAACCGTGAGGTCTGCAACTGCAAGCGAGACTACGAAATAATTCGTGACTGAACGCAACCTCCGGAAGGATGCCACAGCCGTGACAACAAGGCCATTTCCGATGAGCGTGAATAAAATGACAATGCTGAGAGCGATTCCAATAGAGATTGTATAACCATCCTGTCCGCTGTCACTCTGCGTCTCTGGACTAGGTTTCATACTAGAATTCTCTGTCTGAAATAGCGTGTAATTGTACTCTGCACTATGATATGGTTCGAGAAAAGCACTGTGACTTGGTTCTTGAGAGTCTTTGCTACTCGCTTTCAAATATGCCATGTCACTGATCGCGTTAATGCGCTGATGGAGGTTCTTGCTGGCTGACCTCGCCGTTTCGTTAGCCTCTAGGTCTACATGCACAGACATGGACCGTGAAATAGACATCCACTGGCGTTTAGCTCAGAAGCTTACCTTCATAAGTCGATGATTCCTGTTTATCACTGCAACATGGAGAACGCAAAAGCATGAATAGATGCGCGGTTTGAATAATATTTGTTCGCTTATTCTTACTCACGGGTAAATACCGAGAACTGCTTATCTTACTAATGGACTATAGTTCGTCCACGGAATCATCTTACGAGTTCAGCAACCATACAAAGCTATACAACAAGTGTCAATATAACAAATCTGATAATAAATCGGCTGACGGACTTAAATGTTACCATTTCCCTTAATACATGAGGCGGTTACGGTACACAGGTGTGACCTCTCTCATCTTTTAGCCACAGTGTGCATTTTAACAAACGCGGATGTCGGTACATATAACTCGATAATGGTGTCTGTATGATGTACTACGTTGCTATGCTCATCCATATATTTAATCGATGTTTGTCAACGCAAGGTTCAGAAGGAATTTCCGTGATATCTTCACTGTTTAGACTCTCAGTGCATCAATGCCTACCCATGATAACCTGAGCAAGACAATGCCATGAATCGAGCCAAACAGAATCGATATCATGATTACAGCAAACGTTGTGACCAAGCCACATCTTTCTAGCGAATGCTTGTACAAATATTTGACGTAACAGCCGCTGCAGTATTTTTACCATGCAGGATTGTTGCATGATGTTAGCACAACGCTGTGGTGATGGATATGACGCAAATCTGCTAAATGCTATTGGTAAATGTAACTTCATCGCAAACCTGCAGCGCACGATGAACAACATACCCAGTGGAGGTAGATGCATAGCTAAATTTATTTTAAAACATCTCATCAGGCAATTGTCTGGGATTTCTGTGATACTCTACCTAGCCAAAGGCAGAGGGCTGGTGCGTTGGGAAATCATGGAAATGGAGACGGGGAGAAACATCCCCGATTAAGGCAAATCTAGTCTCCATAGAGGTAGGAGTGCCTATCTGTAATTGTGACTAGTGGCTTGGAAAAAAACCAATGAAACAATTTAAACACAGAACACGATACTTACAGCGCGCCGATTTAAAACCTACGTAGACAGCATAAAGGTACAAATCACTGGAATGTAGTCGTTTGATGTAACGTCTTAGTGAAATATAGAAATGACAAGATACTGTTTATAAGGATCAGGTTTAAGCTTCCATTGCTGATCGGCTTCGACATGAATGCTATCGAACACATCCTGGATAGGATTGCCAGGATGATCACTTGGAATGGGTTCAATTGCGGTAGAATCGTGCCACTGAAAATGTGTAACTGATGACTACAAATTATTAATGATTAATGTATGTTGAGTGATAAATGCATGCAATGAATGGTTGTAATTTCGGTGATGATAATTTACCCCTTGCGGTAGCTACATTCTGAACTATTGCGATATGAATCAGCAATATCGCTAAAGAAATAATGTTTCACAAATAATCATCCAATCAACTGCTGGGCTGATCAAATTCATAATTTTCTCCTTCAAATTAAACATGACATTGGATCCATCGAATATGACCGCCATCAAATGCTGAATAATATTTGGCATTATATAGCGGTCATGAATGAATGAACAATACACATATATTAGGGGAATTATAAATAATGATTATGTCCATACAATATTAGCTGGAAAGAGGTACGGTGTTTAAATGGCAATGGCTGGATTTGTAAATAATAGATGCAGGGCTGTTAAATCAAATATAACAATTACACGTGCAGACAGCCTTTATAAGCAGTATTGTATGTCGTTATTCTAATACAGTAACCTGGTCTTTCAATCGTCAAGGAGGTGAAGATAGCCACAAAGCGCAGGGAACCAATAATTTAAGAAGTAATTATGTCTGCACCTGTTGTGTTTTTAATCCCACCGCCACCTTTTCGAGGACAATGGCAGCCTGACCTCACGCAACTTTCCAATGCGATAAGTGGCGCATAAGGTTCCGGCGCTCGCGGCAAGTCGCGGCTGGAGATTTCCGGGAGGCTATTAGAATTCTCCGTGTGGTGAGTGCATGGCGGTTTTCTGTACCATAGATTCCCCAAGTAGCTAAAGCTACCAGCGTATTGATGCGGATGACGCCTTTCTTTGTAATGTACAATGCTAAGCATTATTTTTTTTTGTTAAATATTGAACGACACATTAAATACCCTTTGCATCACTGTGATTATTTTTCTACAGCCAGCTTCTGCAAGTGAGTTTCACAATTCCAGAAGCGTCGATGTGTTATTATCCATGCCTCTATTGATGAAGTCACTACAATAAAGGGCTTACAAATACACTCCCACGTTCTCCCAATGGATTAGGTGTCCAGCTGTTCATGTACCGCCGTCTAATGAAGCTAACTCCCTCAAATGTGGCGCCGCCTGTCGTGCAAATTCTTAATACAGATGCATTACAAAACCCCGCCGCTCATTTTGATCGCGCGCGGAAAGCGACACTGGTGATGATGAGATTTGGAGTTGGGAGCTGATGATATATTGCGATCAGCGTATGCTTTGTAGTATCTTTCGCATAGCACGCGCTTGTTTAACGTGAAAATTCCGCAAACAAATGCGACCGCGTGATGCTTATTCACTACAACAGCAGACCCCGTTATAGCTGCCGGCTTGATCTCATCTGAACTCTAACAATTTTTCCCCATATGTGCGTGAAACGTGAATGTAATCATAGCCGCAAAGCCGGATAAGTTAATGCCCAGTAAGAGGCACGAGGCCGTTGTACTCATGTAATTTAATCTACGTCTATAACCGTTATGAACAAGGCTGGGAGTTTAATGAATGTCTGTTAGTATCACAGGCGTCGGTTAATTTTCGCCATACACTGCAAGCGGCATCTTTTCCACGGCAATGTTAATTTGCCATGCGCATGGAATGTTGAAAAACACTGTGTGAACTTGCAATTCACGAGGCATCCTGTAATCCGAATGAATCTATTTCAACGTAGGGCCGTGGACAATAGCTTAAACTACAACGCATACGGAAATGACCGCACACACGGCACTAGACCAGACGGCTATTGACCTCTGGTATGTACCGGCTTCCAGGAACGCAATGTTGGTTGGACCATCAATAGGAACACAGGGTTTCTGATTTTATCAACGGATCGGAAAGTCACGTCGGCTCACTCAGATGATTGAGATTGCTCTTCTAGCAGCGCTAGGAACACCAAAGATGGGTCACCATTACCACATTTATGCAGATCAACCCGGGTGTGCTTTGGGATTATTTGACTAAGGCTAAACATTTCGCCCATCAGAGCGTATGTGAGGATTGCGAGATTTGCAATAATGAGCTCACTATATTTAGCTATTTCAGTTAGTTTTACAATAATGAGGGAAATATACTGCATGTAATGTAGTTAACTATCTAACATCATACTAAAGGCACATTTGTGCAACATCTGAACATGAGACTTGAAATCGAAATCACAGCAATTGGATGCGGGAGCTGGTAAACAGCGATTATGTTGCTAAAGGGAACCTTGAACGGGTGACTTGTCTAATATATCGTGTTTATTGGCACGGACGATATACAGGTGCTGTTTACTATCTATTATGTAGCATACTGACGCATCTCGGCTTTAGAATGTAGGTGTATATCATTATTGACGCATATTGACGCATTTTGTCGTCATGCAAAGTGATGATTAACAATACAAAAGGTATGTGACGTCACAATATCGCCAATAGTTTAATATGCACCGGCTACATTCAATCGATGTTTGCTGGACTATATTTACGTTTTATGTACAGCCACGTAGCGGATAGGATATTTTCATGGAAATCTTATCGCTAAGGCTTCCTCGAGGATGCTTACGCGTGTGGCTTCATCGAGGATGCTTACGCGTGTGGCTTCATCGAGGATGCTTACGCGTGTGGCTTCATCGAGGATGCTTACGCGTGTGGCATTATCGAGAATGCTCACGCGTTTGGCTTCATGGAGGATGCTTACGCGTGTGGCTTCGTCGAGGATGCTTACGCGTGTGGCTTCGTCGAGGATGCTTACGCGTGTGGCTTCATCGAGGATGCTTACTCGTGTGGCTTCATCGAGGATGCTTACTCGTGTGGCTTTATCGAAGATGCTCACGCGTGTGGCTTCATCGAGGATACTTACGCGTGTGACTTCATCGAGGATGGTTACGCTTGTGGCTTCATCGAGGATGCTTACGCGTGTGGTTTCATCGAGAATGCTTACGCGTGTGACTTTATCGAGGATGCTTACTCGTGTGGCTTCTGGTCTTATGACTTTTAGTCACATGTATTTTGCTTCGAACAAGCAATAGATATCGCAAATCATACTTTCACGTTTTCGTGTCAGCTTATGCAGTTCTGCATTAGTTTAGCAAGCACTTCTTATAACTGAACACATGTACTCAATTGATTGTAAATGTATCGACCGGTCGGCGAAGGAATGTTTGTCGTCATCTTGCGCCACACAGTTCATTAAGCATACAGCGTGCAAACACATTCTTGATTTACTATAAAGATGTCAATTTTAACAATTGTGCTGGGCGATTAAGGTTATTCAGAATGTAAACGATCAAACAACTGAATAAACGTATCAATCTAAGAACATACATAGCATTCTTTTTCGAGAACACAGTTGTTGCCTTATGTAGAATTACGCACGCACCTGTGAATGTTGCCCTACCTCGGCGCTTGAGTATCCTCCTTGATTCTTCGATGACAAATGAGCACAGCTGCTTGACATGTTTGCGTCAGTGGAAATCTCGAACTAATACTTAACAGACGGCTTGACAAGTTCTATAACACGAGCGTCGGGTAGTTCCCTGTCACGACCCAACCGACTCACTGCTCGCCACGACCACATCGACAGTAATACAGATTCAGGAAGGAAGCCCAGTCTGACAGCACATCAGCAAGGCAAAGCTGTGCTTCATTCGCTGATCCATTATCAAGCTGTCGGGGGCTGTCCTATTCTAATCCACTCCGTCACCCACAACACTGGCTGTTGGCAACGCCTGATTCTACACGATGCCTGAGGAGCTTTTGTTGAGGAAGTAGCAAAGATTAGTTCGCAGATGAGAAGAACAAAAGAAGCCACTCGCACTCCGCCTGGCTTGTAATGAAGTATTCAAATTCAGCCTTGACAAAATTATATCTGTTTTGGAATGCCACTTGTTTATCTAATCTCCGTAGCACAATCCATGAAACTGCATCGAGTGGCGTGCACCTGCAGAGCGAATGCACACACCCCAATTGTAGTGTTCGAGCGGCCAGAGATGACAAATTGGGACCAGCGCTTGAGCGACCGCGGCTCATGCAATGCGGCATTGGCAGCTGCCTGCTTATATATGAAGGCAGCAGCCGCTGCAGCCAGAACAGCAGCCGCATCAGCAGCAGCGGCCAATAGATGGAGTTTGGAATCAGCAAGTAGCCATCGTTATGCTGCTGATCATCTTTGGTAGGCTTTCACTTACGGTATGGGCAATTTCTTAGAGAATACTTGCCGATTCAGTCTGAAGAGCAGCGCGGAACCGAAGTGGCACATACAATACAATATCGATAGTGAATGCAATGCTTTGCAAATAATAAACGTATGGAATGACATACCGCTCTCACGCAATGCCCAATCAACCTGTTCTCTTAACACAGGACGACGTCTCAGATTAACTAGTGAAGGTTTGTGATAACCGGAAGTAACTGTATTAAGACAGTGGATTTGTTTTTGTATATTATTGATTCTAGAGCTATTGACGTATTC